>CM019148.1:264140974-264178455 GCA_009733165.1 Naja naja
TGCCTGCTTATTACTGAGCTGGCATTTTTACAAAGTCAGCTTATTGCCCCCAACAATCTTGGGTCCTCAATTTACCTACCCTGAGAGGATGGAAGGCTGAACTTTGAGCCTGGTGGGATTTGAGCCTGCAGTAATTGCAGGCAGCTGGAACTTAAGTGCTAGGCATTTAACAGCCTGCACCACCAAGGTGCAGGCTGTTAAATGCCACTTAAGATTATTCCAGCTTCCCATGGTCACATGATCAAACTATGGATGCTTGGCAACTGGTTCATATTTATGATGTTTGCAGGATCATGTGATCACCTTTGGCGACCTTCTACAAAGAAAGTCAATGGGGAAGCCAGATTCACTTAACAACCGATTCACTTAACTATCTTAACTGATTCACTTAACAACTGTGACAAGAAGTTGTCTAATTGGGCAAAACTCAGGAAACCACTCTCTTGCTTGTGAACAGAAATGTGGGGCTCAACTGTGGTCATAAGTCAAGGACTTACCTGTAGTATAACACTTTTTTTTATTGCAATGCTATTTAGAAGCAGTCATGGTTGTGAAATCAGCCAAGACTGTAAAGCGTCTCTGCAAACCACAATGCCTTTCTGACAAACCACAATGACAAAGCAGGTCTTCCAGGGAAAATTCAGCTTTGCATTTGTTACCAGTAAGGCTCTCAACCTAAAGTTGAGTTTCCCTTGAACTGAGTCTGACTTGATGGACATGTTCTCTGGGTGACAATCTGTGATGAGCTTTACTAAGGCATTATCACAAACTCTTCCGTAACTTAATTACAGGGGAAAGGAATGCAGCAGCACGGGGGGGGGGGTGCTCACAAAAATACAACCCCTGTGTGTATAAAGCAAATGTTAAATCATCAAAGAGAAAAACCAACCTGATCATGATCCAAATAAGAGAAGAAGGATACTGCTGAGAAGATCAAAGAAGAAGGTGAGGGAAGGAACTTGAATAAGACCAAATGTGGAAGAATTTAAAAATTCAGAGGCTGCAGCTGATAATTGAAAAACAGGAATAAACAGGTCTGAGAAGGAAAATATAAGCAAGTGAAATCCTGAAGGGAAGTGTGATAGAAAAATACTAGTTGTTTCCTTGGGAGGAAAAAAGAGGGAAAGACAAAGTTAAAATCTCCAAACCGAGCAAGTTTGCAAAAGGCTTCAGACGTTAATTTTCACTGATTATATAAATGTCTCTAGTTCTGTATTCTGCAATTGTCCAACTTCTACATCCTCTCTATTTTCAGTTTCCTCGCTCTTTTGACATTTAATCAGGTGACCCACATTTCCATATACGTCTTTTGTGTGGTAGAATTCAGGATCTAAGCACATTGTTGTGCTAAAACAACAACAGTCAAAAGCAACCTTTTGTATATGGTGTTGAGTTGCTGCTCTTAGAAACAACAAGGCCAAGTGAGTTTACAGTATTTGCATTGGGACATTTTTACTTTACACTAGGTATCAAACACTCAGGACAACAATTTTTTAAATCATGCCCACATTTTCCCTAGTGAAACAACTAGTAGCCAGGGCTATCTGTGAGGGCTTGGCTGTCCCTGGTCCTTGCTATCCTTAATTCTTCAGGAGCATCAGAAAATATGCTGCTTGTCCACCACCACTGAGAGAACCCATTGACTGCTTGCAGAATTCTAAATGAGAATGAATAGTCTTCTCAAGATCCAGAGTACAGAGTTTCCAAACAAGGGCAAAGATGTGGTAAACATTAGTTTGGGAAATAGCTGTTCTTTCACATGGAGCTTTTGAGAAGTGATGGGAGGATGGAGATCAGACTTGCTACTTGCACTGGAATGCCAGAGGAATTCTTATTTCAGTTAGCTTTAGGAGCCAACTGGCATTGACCTCCCTTTCTGCAGCTACAACCAAACCATTTAGGCCAAATTAATCCCTTCATGGACAACTAACAAAACATGGGATTGTTCAGTTTCAGGTTCTGAAAAGGGCAATATTTAAGGCTGATTTCATTTTTTTACCTATCTTGGGTATTTGTTAGAAAGTTTGAAAAGTATTGGAAAAACAAGGTTGGCTGTATTTAAAGTCCTATATTTTTCCAATTGGAAATTAGTTTTATATCCTGTGCCTAGAACAAATTGAAAGAGTAATTGTGAAATACTTCTCTGTTACTCTAATAAAGACAGTGAGCCCATAGCTCACAGCTCAATTTGGAGGAGCAGGTGGGAGCTGTGACCAGGGGGGCATTTGCCCAGATTCATCTGGTGTGCCAATTGTGTCCCTATTTGGACCAAGATTCCCTACGGACAGTTACTCATGCACTCGTGACTTCCCGAATCGACTACTGTAATGCTCTTTACATGGGACTGCCCTTGTGGACCATCTGGAGGCTTCAGCTGGTGCAGAATGCGGCTGCGCAGGTAGTGATGGGAGTGTCCCGATACTCCCATGTTACAACCCTCCTGCGGGACCTGCATTGGCTGCCAGTTGCCCTCCAGGTGAGATCCAAGGTATTAGTAATCACATATAAAGTCCTTCATGGCTTGGGTCCAGAGTACTTGCGGGAGCATCTCCTGCCAGCGCCGCACTCCAACGCCTCCCTGTATGCTCCCATAGGCAGGGCCTCCTGGGGGTGCCGTCGACCAGACACTGTTGGTTTGTGGCACCCAGGGGTAGGGCCTTCTCTGTGGGAGCACCCACCCTGTGGAATCGCCCCCTTGAGCTCTGTTGGCCCCTGTCCTCCATTCCTTTCACCGCGACCTAAAGACTTGGTTGTTTCAACAGGCCAGCCTGGACTGAATGGGGTGGGGGTGGGATTTTTTAAAACAATTTTTAGTTTTAATCGGGTTTTAAATTTTATTGGGCTTAGTTTAGTTTAATTCTATTTTAATATTTGTATTCTTGTTTTTTATTGTAAGCCACCCTGAGTCCCTAGGGAGAGAGGGCGGCCTATAAGTCCAATAAAATAAATAAATAAATAAATAAATAAATAAATAAATAAATAAATAAATATGAACTTGTACTGATTTTCAATAGCTAGTCCATTCAAAATGGAAGCCTCTATCCTCTCTCTGAATCAGCTTAAGGCAAGCCCTTGTGTATTGGTTGCCATTATTGAGCTAAATATATGCAGGGCACAACAAGCCTCTATGGTATTTAGAACACAAAATAAAGAACATATAATAATTTTGCAGAAACTAAATAAAACAAGGAAGCTTGATATATGTTAGGGTAGTATTATCACTTAAAGTAGGATGCAAAAAATTAGGTGTCTCCTAACTTCAGCTGGAAATGAAAATAACAAGGTATCTCACATAAAGAGATATAACAAAATTGGCTTTATTATCATTTTTATTTACTATTTACCTAATGGGTACTGCCAAATGGCCTATTTCAAAATCATAATGAGCAAATCACATGAAGACTGATTGAGGTCATCTTGGGTCTGTTTAAGTTGAGTCATGTTCTCACATGTAGGCGTGTGAGTTGTTCTGTTTTCCAGTTGATGCCAGCTTGTTAGACTAGTTTGCAACAGTTAGTAGGTTATTGCACTTTAATTCCATGGTGCAATTACTGTACATTGCCCCATATTTATTGAGGTTATTTGTGTTTGCTTTCTATTCATTTGCATTACTTTCCTGGATATTTAAATGAACTTTAAATATCCAGGACAATATAAACTACTATGAATCACTTTTTAAAATAATCTGACTCCAAATGTTCTTTCAAAGAAGTAAATTATCTAAACTGCATACAAGTTCTTTTATTAAAAATGACAAATAGGAAAACAAAAAATAAGAGATTTTTAATAGAAACTGTTATAATGCTTGCTGTTATGTCTTGTATGTAACCTTAATATTAAAATTACCTTAATATTAAAATTGGAAAGGTTTAAAGTGACTTTTCTTGAAGCATTACAATCAAATTGAAGGCTTTAGTTTAAACCGTATCTCATACCTCACTACCAATATCTCTTACTTCATTTTCCAGTCACTGTTCCAACATCCATTTTTAATGTAGCTTATTAAAACATTAATATCTTATTTATCTGGTAGAAATGCATTACTCTGAATGTTGCATGACATTTGAACATTACAGTTTCATCAAAATTACAATGTAAACTCATTAAGGATTCTGGATAGTGGTTACCAAACAAGCAAAAAAAATTACCTGTTAATTATCTAGTATTTCTCATGATAGATTAGTTTCAGCATCATTGGTCTACTCTAAGCCTTCTGTGTTTTCAGAATTTTTCCTTGATACCAGGAAATATCAGAAGAGGAACAAACTGAGAGAATGGCTGTATTCACATAATATGCTAATCCACTGGGCTTGGTTAACATGACTATACATGCTGCCATTTTATCCCTTGTCCTACATTTTTTTTAATGATAATGTATGGTTTTTCTAAGTCTGATGTCCATACCTAAGAGGCTATTATTTTTAGGTAGCATGGACCTATTTTTTTTTTCAGATAAACTTCTCATACAGGTGATTCACAATAGTAGGTTTGGAAATTGCTATCCCAAAGCCTCCTTCTTCAAAAATAAGGTGGGAATGCTTACAGAAATATGCTGAATAGTAAAAAAAGTAGTTACCACTTTGATAAATGTTCCCTAATTTTAATATAGTTGACTGTTGCAGTAAACTCTAATTGACTGATGTCATGCAATGTTAATAGATTATATTGCTAAATAAAGTACAGTTAACATTCAAAATGAATATCCAAAATGTAGATATGAATAACCATCAATCATGAGGCCATGGGCTAAGTATTACTATTACGTCTGGTGCACCGTCAGCCTGATGTTCAGAATGGCTTTGACATTTTTAATCCACCTATTGAGTCCTTCTCAAGGACCTGGGATAGGCAGAGGCTATTGTCTGATGGTATTAAAGGTATCATCTCAGGATGTCAGCTGTTCCAGGTAGAGCAAAGGATCTTTGTTTGGAATTCAATTCAAAGCACAGCAGAACCAAATGAGGCAGTATTCTGAAATCCAGATGTACCAACTAATTAACAAATTTATTTCAGAAAAGCATTTGGAGACAAACATGAATGGACACTAAGTAACTGGCCACATTTACTAGTCTAGGTCTCTGTTTTTAGAGATTGGTCAGGTATCCACTGAGACTTTTAGCATTATTATAGAATTCTGTTGGATGAGAATTAGGCATAAAAATTTAATAAACAAACAAATAAATAAAATTAGTCCCTCACCATCACAGATAATATTGAAATATAGGTCATGTATCATTTACAGTGTAATGTCTGTGAAGGGTGCTGCTTTCATTATATAACACCACACATAAAGCACTATCACAAAAGGTTGGCTGTATTCCATGTCTAGTACCTTTTATTACTTATGACTGACACAGTAGTATTAAATGTTGCTACCTTTGTGTAGCAAGATGCAACAATGTGCAATCATTTTAGGCTCTTAGCAAACACATAGCTAGAGTAGTAATAAAGATGTCATGAACAGTTGTAAAAGGGATAAATATGAAGCTAGGTTGGTGAATTCATTAAAACTGTTAAAATGATCAGATGTTTAGCACATTTCTTAAATATAAGAATAATAATCCATGTACATCTGTGAGGTTTTGCTACTTTTATTGTAATGATGAAAGCAGAGTCATGGCCTCATACTATGAGCCTTCAGGGTGTGCATGTAATGTTGTGATGCATATGGACTTGTTTTTATTTAATTATTTTTATTGTATATGCTTTTTGTATGTTCGCCCTGAGTCCTTTGGGAGAAGGGCGCATACAAGTCTAAATAAATAAATAAATAAATAAATAATAATAATAATAATAATAATAATAATAATAATAATAATATGGAAATGGAACTTTTGTTGTGACCCACAATGCTGCTTTAGTCAGTCCTTGCCACTTCCTCAAAAGGCTATTGCTATGAAAAAAATCTAATTAAATTCCATGTATTTAAACTAGAGAGCCAGTTAAAGCATCAAGCTAGAAGCCAGGAGACCACAGGTCCTAGTCCTGCTTTAAGAATAAAGTCAGCTGGGTGACCTTAAGCCAGTCACCTCCTCTCCTAGGAAGCAGGCAAAGACAAAGCCCTTCTGTAAAACGTTACCGAGAAAATTGCTGGAATTTGAACAGGCACTTGCCTGGAGTCAACACTAACTTGAAGATAGAAAAAAAAATTAAAAATATTAATTGTCTTACCTGTTGACAATCTTTTTCAGCAGCCATGATTTGCGATGCTGCAGCTACACAGGATAATTAAATCATAACTGTTGTCTTCTTTTTCTCTTATGAAGGAGGCTGTTCTTGCATCACTCAAATTTGCTTTTCTTCTGGATCTTGTGGCAGGGATGGCGATCGAAATAGCCAGCCTCTGTCCCTGTGGTACAGGGAACTAACAAGTAACTGGTTTCACGGTGTGCAGAGAACAGACAAATAAATGAACATGCAAAAAATAGGCAAATCTTTCTTTCTGGTAACCAAAAGCACTTACGGGGCAAACAACTATCAGTAGCTGTTTCACTGCCATTATCAAAAGCAGTTGAATTGCTAGTGCTTTGAAGAACAATAACTTGAATTCTCATGGCCATGGGCAGCCCTCCAAGCTTTTGAGTTCAGTGCTCAAAATCCTCCAAAAGTTGTTTCTGAATTGTAATTTTAAATGTGACAAAAGGTAAAAGGTATTTTATTTGTGTTGCAGTGGACCAAGGAGACTGATTTTCCAAGGAGCAGCAGGAGATGGAAAGGACCAGTTATGGAACTTCAGGATTGTTTGCCCAAATAGCCAGATAGTTGAAACTCAAGTGCAGAGGCATATGAGATTTCAGTACCCAGATATGGGTCTGCCAGGTTGGTGTGGGTCACCATCACACCTATATATACATGCCTCTCCCTTACTACAAAGCAATGATGGGATTCAAATTTTTTTTACTACCGGTTCTGTGGGCGTGGCTTGGTGGGTGGCAGGGAAAGATACTGTAAAATCTCCACTCAGAGGTGGTATTTGCCAGTTCTCCGAACTACTCAAAATTTACGCTACGGTTCTCCAGAACTGGTCAGAACCTGCTGAATAACCACCTCTGCTACGAAGGTTATATTCTGGTTTTGCTCCTTTCTTTATTCTTCCTGAAATAGTAAACTTGTCTACCCTGCTGTTAATACAGTGGTCCACAGGGGAGGGTACAGAACACAAAGCTTTCTACTGTTCCTGCTTTGCTTATTTTTCCCTTCCATTGTCACTGTTTCCGAACCAGTATGGAGTCACCACGTAAGCATTAGCTGCAGTTATATGGATATTTGGAGTATTGGTAGTCCTCATTCAGTGACCACAGTTGGAACCAGCAACTTGCTCATTTAGCAAAGTGGTGGCAAAGTGAAATCACAACCGTTCTTATGATCTCACCTTAGCTTTCCTTTGCTTTGCAGATCTGTTAAGACGATGAATGTGAGGATTGGTTGCAAAGATACTTTTTCATTCCCATTGTGGATAGTCACTAAACAAGGCAGCGGCCAAACAAGCCCCCCCCCTTACAACTTCAATATGATGATTGCTTCCACCTCTACAAAAACTTGTTGACACTTCTGTCATTTTAGGCAAATCTCTTTTCTGATGGCTAAACTATTATTTTCATCTCTTCTTTGCATGATGTTTTTGAGTAAAACATGTTCCTTCCTAGGGGTTGGGAAAATGAAAGAAAGGAATAGATATACATCGAATTTGCCATTATAGAAGGAAAAACACCACGAGACATCCTTCTTTGCCAGCAATCCTAAGTTCTTTGTAATGGAAACCTCACACTTGTTGCCAAACTGCTTTTGTTTTTTGCAGGGAAAGTTCTGCCTAAATATGTATATACATTTTTTGTGTATGCAGAAGGGATTAATTTAATCATAGCCAGCTTCAAACTGTATTCAGAAATTGTATACAGCCAAAATACCTCCACTTTATCTTGGATTGGCTTATTTTGCCTAGGCCTTAAAGAGAAGCGAGGAGAAGGAGGTTGTTTTTTTCAAAATTATACTATTAACTGTTTATGATATGATATATGTCCTTTTATGCCTAAAGTGATATGTTTATTTTGGCATATAATGTTTTTAATTATGCCTGTAAATATGGATGTTGTAAAAAATAATAATAATTCTTTTGAGTCTTTAGGTAAATGGTTTTTAGAAAAATAGATTTTTTAAAAATATAAAAACAGAACTTTAAAAAATGTTACAAACATTTGGGTATGTGTGCCTGCAAGGCAATGTTGACCCCTAGCAACTGCCTGGACTGGTCCCAGCAGTTTTCCTGACAAGAATGCCAATAACTTCCTTCTTTCTCAGTCACTAATATATACATACATACATACATACATACATACATACATACATAGTCATATAAGATATTAAACTTTTTCTATACCTTCCCATTTTTCTCCCAGGGAAATAATTTATTTATAATATTTAGTATTTATTTATCAAATCTAGATACTGTCTATCTTATTGTCTAGGTGAGTTCCTTTATGAGTCAGTCTAGGACAGGGGTGTCCAACCTTGGCAGCTTTTAATTCTTGTGCACTTCAAGTTCAAACCATGCTGGCTGGAGAATTCTGGGAGTTGAAGTTCACAAATCTTAAAGCTGCCAAGGTTGGACATCCCTGGTCTAGGGTATTTTATTCTACACACCAGTGGTGGGATTCAAATTTGGCTTGGTGGGCGTGACAGGGGAAGGATACTGTAAAATCTCCAGTCAGAGGTGGTATTTGCCAGTTCTCTGAACTACTCAAAATTTACGCTACTGGTTCCCCAGAACTGGTCAGAACCTGCTGAATACCACCTCTGCTACCCACCTCTTGGAACTGCAAAAGGCATAAATATAACCTCTGTATGAGCATTTTTTTTGTTGGTTTTTTTTCTTTTTTGGCTAGTGTTGCAATGTAATTCATTTCTTACTGTGTGGCACAAGCACAAAGCCGAAGACACCAGCCTGAAGATGGCGAGTGGGATCTTGTCGAAATGTCGCCAAGGTATTCTCAATCTTACATGGGACAAGACCCGAATACACCAAGACCTATATACCTTTACCCGTGAAAATCTACGAAAACATATTATATGTATGTGTGTGTGTGTGTGTGTGTGTGTGTATGGTTTCTGTCGATCTTACATAGCCAAAATTAACAAATACGAAAGACAGATGTTTCTGATTAGTAATTAATTCTAAACTTTATGTGTAAACTAGCAAAACTGTATATAAATTGTTCGGGTAAAACTGTAAACATTTTCTGAAGTTAATGTCATAAATGAGTCAAGCATTTTGTTTACTCTTTATGGAAAACAACAGATTGTACTCTGGAAAACCATGCATTTTTATTCTTCTACTATAGCCACTAGAGGGATCCCCAAGAATGTTATTTAGCAACGTATGCAGAAAAAGAAAAACCCACTATGTTCAAATTTCATCACTTGTTCAACATTGCATATTTTCTTTTTCTAATGAGCTTCAAACCATTACAAAATTACATATATCCTAAATGAAATAGTGAATTCTCCCTATTTCTTTAATGAAACTATCTTTGAATATTAAAGCACCGGTAGAAAAGGTATCAGCTTTTAATCAAAAGTAAATAGTTATTGCTTTCTCAAATGCAGAATATTTTGGAATCAGGATAATATCATCAATCGATTTTTCATCTCCATGTTGACTTTCCCTCCTGTTTTCCTCTCCAGTAGTGATAAAATCTTATATCCAAAATGGTTTTGCCTAATGGGAGATGAATTTGCACAGGCAGGTTCTGCAAATTTGTAATTAATCCACAAGTCATTTATTTGAATGTTACACAGATACAATGGCACCAAATGCATTCAAAGTCATCATTATTGTAATTATAGAAGTTACTGGTGGGCAAAAAAGGGAACAACCTCCCTCTTTAAAAATGAAATCTAATTTGCTAAATATAGCTGTGCTTATTAGATAAAAGGAACAAGTAATACATGTTCATTAATATGAACATACTGTTTAAGGGCAGGACTTTAATTCCTATAAAACTAACTTTTGCTTCATGAGCACTGGTTGAAGTTTGTAATTTATACGACAGGTATTTTGAGAGTGCTAATTTTGATTAGCAAATTATTTTGAAAAGGTTGTTGAATTATAGAACTTTATTTCATTTCATTTCATCTTTAGTGCCATCACTGCCTTTACTCCTGGAGACTACCTCTAAAACTTCCTGAAGTTTCCTTAGCAAGATTTCAGAAGTGGTTTACCATTGTCTCTTTCCTAAGCCTGAGAGAGAGAGTGACTGGTTCAAAGTCACCCAGCTGATTTTGTGACCAAGGCAGAACCATTACTTACAGTCTTTCCAAATTTGTAGCTTGGTGCCTTAACCACTACACCAAATTGGCTCTTTTATGCCTAACACTAAATATTGATACAGATATTCTTGGTTTACACATCAAAATTAGGAAGACAATTTTAGTCCAGCATCCTGGTCAGGGGTGGGATTCAAATTTCTTAACAACCGGTTCTGTGGGCACGGCCTAATTTGTGGGTGTGGTTTGGTGGTCACGTGACCAGCCAGACAGACAGTATTGAAACAAAAAAAAATTCATTTATATATTTATGTTTTTAGTATCTGTTCTGTTTTTATGATTAATAAAAACAAAACCTATACTAAAAATTATTAAAAATTATTTTAAATAATTTTTAACAATTTTTTAGTATCTGTTTTGTTTTTATTAATCATAAAAACAGAACAGATACTAAAGACATAAATAAATACATAAATAAACATTATTTTACTATTATTGTTACATGTTGATACTTCTGTTTGTTTCTCCTTTGCTTTTTCCTAATAGGAAAAATGTAAGTGTCAGCATGTAACAATAACAGTAGTATAACAAAAAAATTCATTTATGTATTTCTTTATTTTTTTAGTATCTGTTCTGTTTTTATGATTAATAAAAACAAAACAAATACTAAAAAAATAAATAAATATATAAAGAAATAAAAAAAACAACTTACCAAAAATTAGGCAGGCAAGTTGGCTGGCCAGCTATGCCAGGCTGCTCGGTTGGAGTTTTTGGAGCATGCTGTGGCAAGGACAGCTGGGTGGCCCGGGAGTCGGCACTCGACCAGGGCTAGTGGCAGCAGTGGCAGCAGGAGGTGGTAGGCAACTTGTGGGGCTTGCTGCTTGCATCCTCACTCACCAATCGGTGGTGGAAGGCCAGGCAGCAACAATGTGCTGGGCCGCAGGGGTAAGATGGTGGCTGGGCAAGGCAGGCAGCATCGGTAAGGGTGCTTGGCAGTCCAGGAGTCATCAGAACTCAACCAGGGCTGGTGGTGGCAGCAGGTAGGCAACAGGGGCTTGCTTGGAGTTCTCACTTACCGATCCACGTCATCAGCAATGGCAGCCGGGGGAGGCAGGCAGTCCAGGTGAGGCAGGCAGGCCTGGGGAGGCAGGCAGGCCTGGGGAGGCAGGCCAGCCAAGGCCGGGCAGGTGAGGCCAGGTGGGTGAAGCCAGGCAGGAAATGGCAGCTGGCGCTGGTGGTGACTGGGGCTTGCAGAGCCCTCACTTACTGAGATCAGGCAGAGTGATGGAAGGCAGGCAACGATGGCTGGCTGGCTGGCTGGCTGGCACTGGTGCTGCTGCTGTTGCTGGAAGCCAGCGATGGCAGCAGGAGGGAAGCAATGTAGCACACATGTGCTATAAGGAGTGACTAGGCGGGGTGGGTAGGTGGAGAGCACCATCAGTGATTGTCACGCATGCGCGTGATGTCATGCATGCGTGAAAAGGACTGACTGGGCAGGGAATGGAGGAGCAGGCGGAGAGGGCAGGGCTAGTCAGGGGCCCGTTTTATTGATGCTCCGAACTACCAGGAATCATAACAACCGGTTCTACTGAACCGGTATGAACTGGTAGAATCCCACCCCTGATCCTGGTCCTCAAACTATCAAAACGTATTAGTGATTCCAATTCATATTAAATGCCTGTGTTGCTTTTCTTCCAGGCATTCAAGTTACCCACTGCTAATTTATACCATTCTAATAACGATTTGAGGTAATCTTCTTAAACAACATGTGTGATTAAAAGGAAGAAGTCATATCAAGTGTATTTTCCCAGGCCAGAAATTCTAAAACTTAAATGACCAAAACTAACTCTACTATTCTATATTTTCATCCAGTGGTGTACCACCTCTGGCTAATTAAACTTCTGGGTAGTGGGGGGTCAGGAATTAGTGAACGGGTTGTACTTTACCTATTAAAATATGATAAATGTTTGAAAGGCCACTTGTGCATTCTGTTGAGTTGGGACCCTGGACTTCTTTTTCTACAGAAAAAGAATGGAAGTGGACTGTGTTTTGATCTTTGAATTATAGCAAGTAATATTAGCAGTCTGTGCAGAATAAATTTGCCAGACAGCCAATTAGGCTACATGATATCTGGGTTCAGACTCTACATCTAGATGAACAAACACAGTTCCTGTATTTACCAATATACTAGGCCCAAAGAAATACATCATAACTTACCATAATGGATTGGTTCACATGATGTGCTAGAGCACTACCTGGATTCCCAAAATAGGCTAACCCAACACATTTTTGCTCAACTTAGAATGTAGCAGGTCATAACTGCAATTATGCAGAGGACAAGAGTAATACAGTCCAGGATGCACAATTTTCTGACTGAGCCAGCACTTGAATAAGGCTAGCAAAGAAGTGGGAGCTTCTGTCTCTACAGGCTTCATATTGTTTTGTGAATATGAACAATGAATACCTGAAAACAATGGAATTAATTAATCTTAAAAGCCAAATATTTTCCTCCAAGTGGGTCGCTAGTCTGCTTATTCTTTCATAGGACTCTTGGACAAATACTGACTCAAAATGAAAATATTGTATTTGCAAGCACAGAATCTGAGAGGCCTAGCTCTAATTTTAACCCTCCATTTGGATCCCCTTCACCCTCCCTTGCGTCCCTTCCCTCTCTGACTGCTGCTGTTCCATTTCCTCAGTCTTGCCATGCTTGCGGGTTCAAGAACAACCATACCAGCAGTTGTAGTATGAAGCTGTGGCAGAGGTGCGGGATTTGGCAGGGTTTGGGCAAATGCCAGGCTCCTGATGCAAACCCTGAAACTTTATTCTATGCAGAGGGCAAGCTGCAAAAGCAAGACCACTTCCTGCAGCTTTAGAAGACAGAAATGAGAGCAAATAATTCCTGCCTTTTTTTTTAAAAGAAGGATCCTATTTCTGCCCAACTGTACATGGGAGGTGGAGCCTCTCTCCCTCCTTCCTTTCTAGAGAAATGGCTCTTTCTTCTGTTTTGTCTGGAAACAAATAATATAAAGCAGAAGACACGGCTTTCCCACATCAAGCAGACCACTTGCATTAGAGAATGCAGGAAGCCGGACCATGAGGTGGCCCCTCACCTTTTAGCACTCTTTCAGAGCAGATGGTGCTTCCCTTTCTGCAATCCTCAAAGCCGCCTTCTGATCATGACAGCTGAACTCTTGATAATACAGTTTCCCACCATTGAGAGTTAGGGCACAGAGCAAACTTCAGCCATTACATAGATATATCCCAGGTTATGATGAGGACAAAGATAATGATGACAACAACAATGATAATGATATCATCTCAAACCACCCATAAGTATGATGTAGTCCTTACCCACTTGCAGCTTCCAGCTCCCCAAATATTCCTAATGTTTCTTTGCCACAAAAATGTTTCCCACCCCATCTTACAATGAAGCTGGCTTCTCTCCAAGGTCATTATCTGAAGGTCATCTCTGAGACGTTTTCTGCTACCTACCATGATCCCACAGCTGGTGCTTTTGCTGCCTAGAAGCAGAATTCAATAGCTATTTAACTTCTCATTACTGTATTATGAGGGAAGCTTCCCAAACTAACAGACTTGAGCTTCCTTGCTGGAATTCCCATGCTGTTGGTATTTGTCTGATCCATAAAAACATCTGTAGTGTTATTAGATTAAAGCCAACTGGATTTGTAGTTGAAGATATTCAACTACTTCTGCTCTATGTTTCTGCTGTTTAATCCTTTCCCTGGTTTGTTTGTTTTTCCCCTTATTCTGTTTGCATTGGGAGGTTCTGGTGGCACAATTTTTCATTTAGTTTCCTATTATCATTTTGGCATTTCCTTTGTCCAAGTCTTTATTGATATTAACAGATTTAGTTTCTCATATTTCTCTACCTATAAATAAATATATAGACACAAACATTCCTTGCTGTGAAATGTAACAAAGGAACTCAATGCATGTGCTTTCAGGAAATCCTGGTGCTTTTGATGTACAATGGCAGCAAAGAAATATACACACCTACGATGCATCTTATATCATATATAAATACTTATATAGAATAGATTACTTACAGACATACTGTCTGTCATATGTAATTTGTCTCCTGATATGATTCAGTATTCATACTAACCTTTGGTCAAATGGATCCTCAGAATAATGGTGTCATATTATATTAAAATTCTGCCGATTTGAAACTGCGTTATTTGTGTACAAAGCAAAGATTGTTTTCATTATTGGGGTCCTTTTGTGTGAATGTCTTATAGAAAGACTTGGATGCCCATCTCTTTTCCAAATAAAAAGAAGAGGCGTTTTTAAAAAGGGGGGGAATGGCAAACCATTTCAACATCATGGCAAGAAAACTTTACATGTCCATGTAAATTGGCAGGAATTATGCTCAACCTAAAAAGTGATGACTTCATTTTTAAAAATCATATTAATGTGGAAGCTGTAGGTATAATTTACCATGTTACATGCTTGTTGACTTCATTGCCATTAAGAGGAATATGTCCTGGGACTTCCTGGAGTTGAGAGGCTTGACATTGCAAAGGTTTGTAGGAAATGCACTTCATGCCTAGCTATATTGGAACTACCCTTACGAAATAGTTTAAATTGTTATTTATTAAAGAATAAATTATTTATTGGAGTAAGCCCAAATGGTGCTCCAAAAGAAAGCAGAGCCTACATGGGTGTTTCTATAACTACTTCCTAATCTAAGATCTGGCATTGATTGACTTTGAAGCAATATTGTGACAATCTAGATCCTATGCACTTTACTCCAGATGTTCTTGCCTGCTTTGGATTACTGTCGGATGGTTCCTAGTAGTCCAGGGTTGTCATCACGTGACGTATCATGACTTTTTTCCCCTTCACTAAAATGGGGGTGGGCATGGCCAGCGTGTGACGTATCCGGCCCACAGGCTGCCAGTTTGACACCCCTGTTGTAGTCTGTCTCTTTTATGAACTCACATTGAGATTTTGGCTTGCTTCCCCACTCACCTCTCAAGCTCCTGATGTCAGCTTTGGAAGCCATATTAAGACCAGATGCTCCCATGCTACCACATTTGAGCCTGGGAGAGTCGGAGGGGGGCAATTTCTTGGAGTGTATGTAGTTAGACATAATAACATTCTTTTTCTAATTCAAGGTCATGTCACTTTGCGCATAAATGAGGGGAAGTCTTAAGTTGAGATGGATGGTGATTAGGCCATGTGATGTGATGGTGGGTGCAAGGGATGGATTTGTAGTTTTTACTTCCTGCAAGGAAGCCTGGAACTTTCAGATTCGGGACTCCCCAGTTGTGCCAGTTACTATCCAAATAAAAAGGAACTTTTGAGAAGATGTCTGTCTTGGAGTTATTGGGTAGAGTGGAGGTTTGCTGGAACGCTGACACCTGATTTGACAATGCACAAGTCTACCTGGCGTCTTCTTCTTGGTGTCTTTCTCATATGATCATGCTTCAATGTATTTCTCTATTCTAAGCTAGGCTAGGCTAGGCAACAATCCCCATATGGGCAGTCCTTGACTTACAACAGTTGATTTAGTGACCATCCAAAGTTACAACGGCACTGGAAAAAAGTGACCATTTTTCACCTTTATCACCATTGCGGCATTCCCATGGTCACGTGATCAAAATTCAGACTCTTGGCAACTGACTCATATTTATGACGGTCGCAGTGTCTCGGGGGTCATGTGATCACCTTTTGTGACCTTCTGACAAGCAAAATCAAATGGGAAAGCCAGATTCACCTAACAACCAGGTTACTAACTTAACACCTGCAGTGATTCACTTAACAACGGTGGCAAGAAAAATCATAAAATGAGGCAAAACTCATTTAACAAATGTTTCATTTAGCAACAGAAATTTTGGACTCCATTGCGGTTGTAAGTCGAGGACTACTTGTATTTATTAGTAGTTCTGGGCATTTTTTTTTTTGGTCTACACTGAATCAGAAGGAGGCATATTCAGTGGAAAAGCACTGGCCGTGGAATAGCCATTTTGGGAGATTGGTTCTTCCTGTTCTTCAGTGCAGTATCATTTCACAAGGAAGCATCCATAGAGTATTAGTGCCAAGTTAGGATCTCTTTTAATTGTCCTCCTTATGCAATATCATATATCTCACTGCAGCAGCTCTGCAAATGATTTCCAATAAAGCAAACTGATTAGATAAAGCACTGTTGGCCACTTTTGTCCTGCTTCCTTGACCCAACCTAGGCCATAATTATAAAGTAGGTTACAAGGAACAGGCTGTTACCCTAAGTGTCTGATCCAGGTGACTCAACATTCATCCTACTGCAATGAATGGTTTACTTCCAAGTGAATGTACCTAGGGCAGACCGTATTTAGGACTGATCAAGTTTAGTGGCAATTCAGCAATTGAGGCTTGCTGAAGTTGAAGCAATTCCTGTTGTCTTTACTCCTATATTAGCATGTTTCAAGCAAAGTTGGTAACTTAAAAACAGTTTCTCTAGATCAAGTAAATTTTTACATATTCAAAATATTTTCATGACAGGTGTTACTTACAATGAAATTTACTGGCTGATCCAACTGCAGTTCAGGAGAAAACTTGATAGCTAGGAAACTATTTGTCAAGAGGAGTTAAAGACAGAAACAAGACATTAGTCTTCTTTCTCTTCACTTTTCAATCCTTCTGTATTCATTACCCAGAATTAGGTCTCCTGTAGAAGTCTTGACATTGCATTTGTAAATTCCATGCAGCAATTTTAAGTAAACCTGGCCAAATTTCTTTTTACCTTTGTCACCTTACCTTTTTTAAAGAATTCCTTGTTGCTCTCCTTACTTCGCCCCACCCTTCCTGGTCTCTGGAATGCATCTCCTAGCCACTTCCTTCTCTCAATAGTGGAAGTTATTATTCTGGCATGATGTCCAGGTAGCTGGGTGGATAATTTATTTGTGCTAACTGGAAATTTCTTCAATTGATCTCAAGGTTAGCTTGCCCTAAAATGTTACAGATAGCATGGGTGAGAAATTCAAGGAAACGAAATATTTATAGTGTAGATCCAAGAGGGTGAGGTTTCAGAGGTGTAGACTATAAACAATAAAGTAGCAATACAAGGTTAGGTACAGAACATGAATTGTTGGCAGCATGTCTTCCATTGTCATCACATTTGATGGTGTCATGAATCATTCTTATATACAGGATAATAAAAGAATGAAACATCTGCAAGGTAATCTGGTCCAATAAAATAGACCACAGACTGAATGACAAAGAAGAAGAGATAGAATTGTTGAACAGTCATTCTGTGTTGTGCAGTATGAATTCTTTAATATTACTAAACTTAAGTTTGTAAATGTATCATTCCCAGCATTGGGGGGGGAAGGCTTTTGATCTCAGGTGCATTCTTGTTCTCAGTGATGGATATCGAAGTGCTGTCCTGGGAAATCCTAGACCTTGCCAAAGAATCAGGATGTGCCAAGCGCGGGTTCTATTTTGCTGTTATCAATGGGAATTTTGTGAATGAATCAAGAACAAGAGTTATAGGTAACTTTCTTATGACTGGAACAGCCATTGATGAGTTATTTTTGGATTAAATAACTTAAATGAGTTATATTTGGCCCCCAATGCTTCCTGTCTTTTGCAGCCCCCAGACCCATATCCAAGTGCACAGCTGAACTTCAGTTTCCAACCATTATGAAGTGAGAAGAATGTGCACTTTTCACTTAAAATAACAAGAAAGTTAAAAACAAGAAAATCTTTCCCAAATACTGGAAAAGCAAAACAGTTAAGCATTGCCCACATGAATGCAGCCTCACTTTCTATATCAGCCCACCCACTGTAATTCCCACTGTAAGGCCTTCAAGCACCAAAACATTGTCTCACTCTAAACAAGGATAAGAGGGGAGAATTATTTATGTCAAATTAAAGAGAAATGCTCTTTGCTGAGGACTGAGACAGATCTTGGGCTAGTGGGGAGACATTGCACAAAAGGAAGTTGAGATGTCACCAGAGACCTTATTATTTATGTCTACCCAGATCTTTTGTTAGCAAAGTATCTTCTCTATCTAGCTTAGGGGCTACAAGGAGAATCTCCTTCTTTTATTGCTACATTACTTTAGAGCTGTCGAACTTAAGGACACTTAATCAAGCATAATCTTTTCAAGACTGCCTGTATCTACATGGTTGTGAAAAAGATCTGCCATTGGTTTTTGTAGAAGCACCCTGACATGACATGGCATTCATTTATGAATTACATTCCCACCAGCTCCGGTTCCTAGGTCATCTAATGAAATTCCAAAACACCGTACATCCTGGGGAGAAGACCCACCTTAAATTGCTTCATGCTGGAACAGGTAAAGTGATAATTGCACTATAAATGTTCTCTCTTCCTAACTTTTTTGAATTTTGTCTCTATTTCTGTGCCTTGTGTCAGTGCCATGCCATCAACACTAAAATCTGCCTCACTGTCTCTGTCAGGGTAAGCCATTAAGGATAGGAACCTTCATTCAATGTCTGCACATTAACCAATGGGGACGTTCAAAGTCAACATTAGATTATCCTTTGTTTTTCTCCCCACCAGCCCAAGTTCTGAATGGAAATGGGAATTGTACAAACAATAACATAGTATTGACTTTGAACACTGTCATTGGTGACACTGAGAATATATTTAGCAATAGTGCTGGTGGTTTGTGAAATGAATATTTTTCCTGCCCTGGTTGTAGACTGGCCAATTTAAAATATGCACTGGATGGCTTGGTTAGAGCAGTGACTCAGCTATTAGAAGGATATTTCCATGCTGTAATGACTGCATGCTTTATGCCCTAGAAGAGTTGCTAGTCTCTTTAATTAGACAAAACACCAGTAAGTATAAATTACTCCTTAGTTGTCCCAGGCAATTCCCTGTTTTTAGTTAACCAGCTTCTTTTATAATATAAATTATGTTATAAAATAGAGATTTGAAAATAAAGGTACATGCAAATGAAATGCAGATGAGAGCCTCAGAAATAAAATTGAACAGAACAGCCTGATTCAATGTAAATTTATTAATGAGCAGTAATTCATTTCATAAATATTTATTTCCTTTTTAAATTGGTTTGATTTAAGTCCTTTTGAGTCAATGTTGACTCTTCCCAACTACTAGGACTATTCCCTGAAGCTTTTTTGCCAAAATTTTGGAAGTGGTTTAATATTCATGTATTTACTTATCCATTTCTTATTATTTTGGATTATGCCCAGCCTTTTAAGAAAGCTAATGAAGTAATATGCAATTAACAGGTAAAATTGTGTATAGTGTTTTTATGAAATTCTTAAGTAGCAACAATATAAAGCATGTAATCAGTGGAATCTGGAGGCATTTCCCTGATGGTAAAACAGAATGATGTTGTAAAATTTTCTGGAAATGTAGAAGGGATGTTAAATGCCTCCATCCCAGGGGAAGGCATTTTGTACTTTAGAAAGTACTGCAAGAAAGTGGTTTTTTTCTTCATGCTTGGCAAGAAGATATCAGGAAATTAGAGGGAGAATATAACTTTAAATGTATCTTATGTTTTTACTACCCTCAAATTTCATTCTGCTAATTTTGTATTCAGGCTTGAATCGAACCATTTCCTTAATATTTCAAGTAGGCCAGAAAGAAGGAAAACATGGAGCCTACCAGTAAAAAAATTGTCCTGTTTTAAAGAGGTTTAGAGGTATAATGCACAGACAGAACATTTGCTTCATGCATAAAAGCCAAGATGTCGGTGTCTGACTCTGACATCTCCTGACAAATTTTCCTCTGGAGAGCTGCTATCAATCAATACATACCAGCCATCAAACTTCTAACAACCTTTTGTCTAATTTCAGAGTGCTGAGACTAATAATTTTCAAAGCACATTGAAATTAATCAATTCATGCACCTGGGAACCCCATTCTTTCCTATTGCAGATGGTCGAAAAGTAGATAGAAGTGATTGTTTGAGAACAGTGTTTCTCAAACTTAGCAATTTTAAGGTCTATGGATTCCAACTCTCAGAATCCTCTATTTCTAAAATTGAACTTGAATTCTGGGAGTTGAAATTTACGTATCTTAAGGTCGCCAAGTTTGGGAAACACTGTTTTAGAGAGAGAATGAATCCCCTATGCATTTTTTTAAACTCTGGCAGTGCCTACCATTAAATTTAGCCCTTTCTGTCACTGCTAGGTGATGAGTCTCCCAACAAAGAGATTACTCCAGCAGCTCAACAACTTCTTTATCTTGCACCTTCTATAGCTGCCCCAAAGTATCTAGTTGTTGTGACATGTAGGCTTCAGAGAAGATTTATGTTGAAAGCAGCCAGGATATTGGGGGGAAAACCCAAGAAATGTATGATACCGATGTACAGATGATGTTATAGTCAGACAGGCTAAAATCTTTATTAAATGGCAAGAGCAATAAAATGCTGTGAGGGACATTTACCGGAGAAGATTTACAGGTACATAACATGCGTTTGGCAAATATTGAAAATGGGTTATAGGCTAGTTTAGGAAGAAAATAAAAACAAACTGGTGGTAACACACATCCACAGACAACCTTTAAAGCAGGCGTGGGGAACAATGGCCCTTTTATGACTTGTGGACTTCAACTCAAAGTTGATGTCCACAAGTCATAAAGGGGCAATCAATCCTGCTTTAAAGAATGGCTGACTGCCTATAAAATTATGTTTTGCTCTGTGCATGCATATTAGGACATTGAAGAAGACAGAGAAAAAAATTGGTTCCTGGAATGGTGTTTACTAAAGACAAGAAAGACCCATGGGAGAGCAAAGTGAGTTGGGATATGATCCTGCCCATGTTTCCAGGGCTGCCAAATAATAAACTGGTGCTTATAAGAGATAAGGCTGAGAGTGAGCTGGAGTGGGAGGCTTCTGCTTAGGGAAGAGGATATCTATGTCCTCGTGGTCCGTATATGAAGAAGGAAAGGTGAGAGATGAGTTGTGTATATTTTAGGACACGGTTTCAAAGACAACTACCGACTGATATGACCTATGGAAATTCTGCCGACTCTGAGATAGGGATTAAGTTCCCAAGATCTGGCTAGGAAAGAGATTGCTGTCCCCAGCTTCAATGCTAGAAAGAGACAATACAGATGGCAGAGGAGGCAGAGGTTGAGGGAGTACGGTAGCAGAAAAGATTATGTGGAATGATAAAAAAAATGCTCCTCATCACCTATTGCGACCTTCTCACAAGCAAAGTCAATGGGAAGGCCAGATTCACTTAACAAACGGGTTGCTAACTTATCAAACTGCAGAGATTCACTTAACAGGGGTGGCAAGAAAGGTCATAAAATGGGGCAAACCTCACTTAACAGATTTCTCACTTAAAAACAGACATTTTGGGATCAATTGTAGTCGTAAGTCAAGCCAATTTTGTACTCTAAATATTTATTATGGAATTAAAGTTATTTTTGTCAAATACCTTATTGCTGCACCCAATCAGTGTAACTCCTTGCATTTCTGGGAACTTTTTTAAAATTCCCTATTGTTAAGTTTGCATGAAGAGTCAGATGCGAAGAGCCTCAGTGAAGAGTTTATTTAGTGACTACAGCTCGAATGGACCCGACTTGGCTGAGCTACAGCTGCTACTTATAGCCAGCAGCCGTAGTTGCCAGCCAATCAGAGTGCAGGGTTTTCCCGCACTTTTTAAACCAATCATATTTGACATTTTACAAGAACAATTCAAACTAAACCAATAACATTCAAACCTACATACATAACACCTATCCTATCTATTTCCCCGATCTCTGCACAGAGCTGCATTTTTCACAACTGCTTTATGGGGTGAAATGATTGGTCCTGCTGGAAAATACGTTACTCCCAGAGCAGCACTCCCTGTCAGTAATTCTAACATATAAACAGTTTTTATTTAATGTTTATGGATTGCATTGTTTGACTGTCTCAGTATTGGATGAAAGGCCAGTCACAGGGGCATTTAGAGTAAACCAATCCTCTTCCTTTACCTTTATTGTGTTGGTTTACAATGGCAAGTTGAGTAATGACTGTAAATGGTAAAAGCGCTTTGATGAGCAGAGAAACAGTAAACAGCTGACATCAACATTATTTTGGATAGTGACAACTTAAGGAATTCTTCCATCTGGTTGAATGAACATTATCATGAAAAAAGCTGGTGCAGATGATTTTTGTACTGTAAATAAATTTGGGGGGGGGAGGGAATTCCTAACCATGCATATTTACACTGAAGCTATGATTTTAAGCTATGATTTACTGAGCAAGTCCCAGTGTTCTGATTTGCACATAATTTTTTTTAAACCCAACTGGATGTGCCTGCACACATTGCACAAGAAAATAAATCTCTGTGTGATTTATTTATTGGCATTATGTAAGAGTAAGGACACAGACTTACTGTATGATAGTCATGAAAAAAGAAATATGGTAAAAAGGAAAAAAGAAATGTTGTGCTAAAACCTATCATAGTAGAACTGAAAATGTTGACAGGCTCATAACACTATTATAGAAATCTGTAAATTATTTAAAATTCTGCTACAAGTCTGGAATCCCTAGGTTAAATGTTCAGAAAAATACTGCTACAACAGACAATATACTATATATTAGAAAGTAACTTTAGGATAGAATCATAGCACTACAGGGTACCTCAGTGGTCTTCTAGTCCAACTTCCTGCCCAAGGCAAGAATCCTTAAACAATTCCAGGCAAATTGATGTCCAATCTTTTCTTGATCCTAACCCAAACCTTGCTGGCTGGGGAATTTTGCAGCTGTAAGAATTCTTATGTTCTGGAAAGCTGTCATAGACAATTTTGACACATAGTCAAAATAGCTTTGAAAGGGAATTAGACAATTTTGCAGAGGAAAGTTCTATGAAAGGTTCTTACACACTCCCTTAAGTTTAACAAAAATAGGGTTGTGGAATTGCCAAAATAGGAATGAGGAGACTGTCAGATTCAACTTTTAGAGTCTATAGAAGCATTTGGAAGCATGCCAGTATGGGTTGCTCAGTTAGAAGGATTTAAATCTGCATGTCGTATTTTTTTGTAGCTAAGTTAAATTTTTCTATCATTTAGGGAGCATCCCCCCTGTGTAACCATAAAACCACAGCTTATTCAAACACTAACCTGGTCTGACCCTCTTAGCTTTTCAAGATTGGCTAAAAAGGATTAAATGTTGCCACCTGGTTAGTCTTACTCTTGGATAAATGTGTATATAAAGTGCAGTCAAAACATGATGATTTGTGTGTGTGCATGTGTGTTTACCTTTTTTCATCTATGGAAAGTCATGTTCTCCTGCTTAATGTTCCTACATAGATTTATGAGACAGAACATATTATGTGTTAAGAAATATAGGTAGGGAAACTTAGTGGTAAGAAAGACCTGGGACCAAGAGACACCCCTATGAGAATGCCTGGAACACAGTAATGAAAATTGCTTTATAGTGAAAAGACCCCAGGTTCAATCTTTGGTTTCTTTAAATCTTCTGTTCCAATACCTATAAAATCCCTGGCCATCAATGTTGATAATACTAAGCTTCAGGATCAATGGGCAATTCAACATAAGGCAGCTTCCTAATCTCCAAATTCTTAGAGTCATGACTATATTGATGGCAAAACATGGAGATTTCAGGAAAGGCGATTTCTCCTGATGGGTGCATAATATAGTGTCTGATATCCCTTTATATCTTGAGCATTCTTCACTGTTGTTATATTGGTTGGTAGCTTTCCCATCTCTGCAAGTCTAAGCATTTTTGATAAGAATTTGTTTTCCTTATCTCTGCAATCGTTACAGCCATGGTTCTTGGGACAGGCTGGGCTTGGGTAGCAGAGACAAACTTTTGCAAATTGGCACATCTTTTGAACAGAATAGCATAAAAATTCTTAGTTGTCCAGATATAACTGTCTAGAAATTGAGTCATGGCAAATGGGTCTCTTTTCATTTTGGTTTGAAATGTTTTGTTGCTCTTTCAAATGGCTTCTTTTCCAAACTTGGCAATGTTAAAATTGTGGGATTCTAAAAGTTGGAACAATACTGTATAGGAAATGCCCCCCAAAAACTGTGGTAGGGATTCATGGAAACTAAATGCCTCACATTGTCACACTTGCAGAAACCTGACATTCCATGTTGTCAATGAAGATTCTCAGTCCAACTAGGAGCTGAATCGTTTACATCCCAGTAGGCTCTCTGCCTACTCACCTAAGGAGCCTATCCAGATTAGGTGAGAAATGAAACCTCTTTGGAGGACATATATGGGATCCTGCTAACCAATCTGCTCAGTTTGAAGAAGCCACTTGGATAAGCGGTGAAACATTTCAAACTAAAAAGAAAAGAAGTCCAGTTGCCATATCAACTTCCAGATATTCCATGTGGTATACATTAACCTGAAATAAGTCCAGTGTCTGGCTGCAAGCTTTTTTATACTGCTGTAAATGTTTGAAGTTGGAAGTTTCTCTAGCAGACTTTTTTCTTTTGTTTTGGAGCTTAGTGTTCTCACTGTGCCCTAGAAGCTAGAACACTATCTTCTGGAGGCTACATATAATATCTTATACACTCCCACACATTCTTGCCTTTGCTTGTTGTTCTCTGAATTATTCTCATAATTGTAGGGAAAATCTTGGTCTGTAATTGCTGGTTGCAATGATCATTGCTCTGACCCTTGGCTAACTTCCTGAAGTTCCTAATGTTTTCTCCCCCTTTGATGGTTTATTGACTAATGGGGTGAAGTCAATACTGTCACAATGGCACACACAGAAATGATGTATGAGGTTAATTATCTATGAAGATCCTCAGTCATCCAGGTAATGGCTGTCCCAAAGGTGTTTTTCAAAAGATAACTGGACTTTCTTTGGTTTTTCCTTGAAGATGTTTCGCTTCTCATTGAAGATGCTTCTTCATTTCTGAATGAATGGCGGGGAATGGAAAGATTTATATTCTTTGCAATATTTTCAATCAAATGACTACCAAGAATATGAATCCTTCCATTCCCTACCATTCAGTCAGAACTGAAGAAGTTTCTTGGATGAGAAGTGAAATAACTTCAAGGAAAAAACAAAGAAAGTCCAGTTGCCTTTTGAAAAGCACCTTTGGAATGGATGAAGTTCTGGATGCTTTCTAAGTGAAGGTCAGGGAAAGAATAGTAATAATAATTATAAACAATGGTCTACCCCAAAACAACTGGAGTCCCACTTGAACACCATTGTCATTGAGAAATTCACCATCATCTATTCTAAAAGGGAGTTTTGCTCTGAACAGCATCCTGTAACAATACCTGAACTGCATCCTGTAACAATACCTCTAACACCATCAAACATCAAAATTTGCCTATCTCATGTTCTTGGGAAGGACTTGATAGGTGGATTAAAAATGGTCAAATCCAGTCTGAACATCTGGCTGACTGTGAATCATAATATGTATAGTTTGAAAGGAGAGAAGTTTGAAAGTAGAGAAATGCAAGTTTGCATATTGTTCACTAAATGCTTAAATTGCTTAATGCATCATGATTTTCTGCTTCTAAGGGAATTGTTTATTGGTGAAAATGGATGGCTGGATTCACCCAAAAATCATAACATGGTTTGTTTATGGTATACTGTGAGATATTAATGTAGCCACTGTGGCTTATAAATTATTGTTGAATAGACTTACCCACAGAATTTAAAACAACATTTATAAATTAAATGATATCGGAACCTATCTACTATTTCTGTACAGCAAAAATGAAATTTTGCCTGCACTAAAGTAGCTCACACTGTATCCAGCAACATTTGCCAAATCCTATCCAAGTGTTTCAAAACATTTAATATATGCTTACTAAACATCCCTTTATATGAATCCAGTTTCTTGTTTCTTTGTATAACTGGGGGAATGCCTTCATAGAAGTATTATTTTCAGACAACTGCAATTAAAGGGATGATGTTTTTTCCTCTCTCTGAATCTAGAGGATATTTACAGCCATTGTCTTTTGTAGTCATTGACAGAGTTATCCTTCATGAATTTGTCCAAGCAATTGTCAATGCACAGCAAGGAACCAGAGAGCAATTGGGACTTCCAAGATGCACGTGCTTAAGAATCTAACATTCACATTGCATTGTTTATGTAACCATCCATTTATAGCTAAAGGGATGATTGCATAAATAGTGGAGAAGTTCAGAACTGTTTCCTGTTACAATTCAGATATTTATTGGCCACCTTCCAGTGCTTTTGCTTTAATTAAACTTCCTGAGGCCTCTTTTACTTGACCAATACAAATACTATTTTGCCTTTCAAACAAAGTAGAAATCTGATAATGTTACTTGAAAAAGCTGCCTGTGGGAAAATAATTTGTACCATTTTATTCTTTACCTATTTTTTAAAAAGTCTTATTAACTCACATAACTTTAAAAAAACGTGTGTTTAATTCTTGGTTTCTTATCTTGCCTAGTAAATTTGGAAATACCTTTTTGACATTATACATCCATCATCAACATAGGTATTGTCTGAAATAAAAATAACATTCTAGGTAAAACATTCATCTTAATCACAGGAATTCTTTCCAACAATGACAGATGCAATTTTCCCAACTGAACATAATATTTTTTAAATTTTGTTACATACCTTAACATAATTATTTTGAAACAACATACAATTCACTTTAGTCAAAATAACACTCAGATATTTAACCTTTTTTCAATATTAAAGCCAGATTTTTCCCCATCGGGTTTTCTTGATCTTGTATGTTCATATTTTATCAACATCTTTCTTTTTGTTTATTGATATTAAAATCTGACAATGGGCCAAAATCTCAATCCCTTTCAAGAGATCTTGTAAAATCAAGGCCAAGTCATCTATAAAACCTCTCAATTTATAAGTCTCTTTTAAATTTTTTAATCCCGTTATATTTTCATCTTGTCTAATGTCTCTACTTCACCCACTGAGAACCAGAATAAAGACTAAAGGAGTCAGAGAACAATCTTGTCCCCTCATGGATATCACATGGTTTAATTAGGTCACCATTAATCATAATTCAGCTTCTAAGATATAACTTAAGCTAATAAAATTCTCATCAAAGTTCATATTTTCTAAAATTTTAAACAAGAAAGGCCAATTCAAATTTTCTCAGGCTTTCTCATTGTCTAAGAAAATTAATGTGGCTTGTTTTTCATTATGCTTTTTTAACTATTCTTTGTATTCATCCAATACAATCCTCATATTATCTTTTAATTGTCTTTTAAGTAAAAGTTCACATTGATCTTCAAGAATAAACTCTTGCAAACCTTTTTTTAATTTGTCAATCAAGATTAAACACTTTATAATCATTGTTGAATAAAGAAATTAGTCTATAATTCTTAGTAGAAATAAAGTCTTGCCCTTCCTTTGGTAATAAAGCAAAATTGGCCTCTTTCCAGGATTCTGCCATTGCATTTCCATAAAAAATACAATTTAGCATTTTATGAAGTGTTTGCAGAAGTTGATCTTCAAAGCATTTATTATAAGAATCTGGTAGCCTTTCTGGTTCTGGTGCCTTCCTTATTTTAGTCTTTTTTTATAGTTACCAATATCTCCATAATAATTATAGAATTTGTCTCAAAGATTGTGAGACTTTTAGTGAATTCCATTTTTTAAGATACTCCTCAATCTTTTTCAAATTAATATCTCCCCTCCTGTGTGTGTATATAGTACAGTACAGTATGGTATACACACACACACACACAGTCAGGAAAAGTTTTTGTAGTTTATCCAGTTTCATAGTTTATTTGTAAACTCAGAATTCTTCTGTTTTGCATGGTTCAATATAGTATCTATTCTCTCACCATTACCATAAGATTGTAGTCTGAGATACAGTTTAGATGAATTTTAAAAAAATATCTAAAATAGCCTGCATTTTTTCTTGAACCTTCTTATTTCAAATCCTGATTGTGCTGAATAAAGTAGCCTCTTGTTACAGGCTTTACAAGGGGTTAAAACCCTAACCCTAACCAAAAAAATCCTTAAATCAATGCCTTTATCTAAGTTATCAAAAAAAATCAATTGATTTTATTTCTCACCACCCACCACCCATTCCTTCTGCAGTAGCCCTTCATTTAACCTATCTAAAAATTGTAGGTTTTCTCTTAAGAATTAACAGAGTTATGGTTAATGTAAAAAAGTGAAAAGATGGAAAGATGAAAGAATAGGTTACTTTGAGAAATAGGAAATTATTGTATTTGGAAGAAATGTTTTAAGAATTGGTTGGTATAATAGACAAATATATCCATTTGTTTGGTTCTGAGATTAACTATATTCTAATTTAGAGCATTATTTCATGTAGCCAATTAAATTGGGTAAGCTAAATAAGTCTGATGCTACCACATTACCGTTAGCTTTTAAAACTTCTTTTTCTTTGTTGCTACAATAAATTGAAGAAACAATTCCTTTAACACAACTTAAAATCATTTTAGATAATATCTTAAGAAAACTGCCTTCTCTATAGAATTGACTGCCAGTCTTAGAATTATACAAACAGGAGCTATATAGAGATAAATGAAGTTATGCGTCAACATTCAAAAAGTATCACTAGACATTTGCTACCTTGAGTGATGGGATTGTTGGGATTGTTTGGGATTGTTACACAATGTCCAAAACACAGTAGACTATGAACCTAAGACTGATAAACTGGGTCACATATAAGGATGGTTTGCATTCTTGATGTCCTATCTCAGGGGTATCAAACTCAAGGCCCGCGGGCTGGATTCAGCATGCGGGGTACTTAAGTCTGGCCTGTGGGACTGGCCTGAAAATAGTAATGGATGCCTCTGCTAGTAAAAATGGGGCATGGGGGCGCATGGGGGCCCCCACTCCCTGTTTTCAGCCTGACAGCCTCCTGCTGTACCCTGCTGGCCAAAATGGTTGGCAGGGTGCTGCAGGAGGCATCTGTCCCATCTCACCCACCCCCCAGCCAGCCCCTGAGAACTACAATGCTGATCTGGCCCTCAAAGAAATCCAGTTTAACACCCCTGTCCTATTTGAAGTTTGATTTTATTTGTTATGTATGTAGGTTTGAATGTCATTGGTTTAGTTTGAACTGTTCTTGTAAAATGTTAGAAATGATTGGTTTAAAAAGTGCAGGAAAACCCTGCACTCTGATTGGCTGGCAACTGTGGCTGCTGGCTATAAGCAGCAGCCAGCCCAAAAATGGGTCCATTCTGAGCTGTAGTCACTAATAAACTCTTAAGCTGAAGCACTCCACGTCTGACTCTTCATGCAAACTTAACACTGGCGACGAAGGTGGGATCTCCCTGAAGAGAAGACAACGCAGAAAACAAGCAGAGCGAGATGGCTGCGCTGAACACCCCCCCAGCCCGTTCGATCCGGCGGCAGAAGACTGGGAGTCGTGATGTGGATCGTTTCCAAATGTATTTGGAAAGCGATCTTGTCGACATTTCCGAGAAGCGGAAGAGGGCAGTCTTTCTCATGCACTGTGGTCTGGCAGTTTTTAAGATGGCGAAGGCATTGGCGGGAGCTGCAGACGTGAAGGTAATGGACTGGCCTGACTTAGAAAAGCTGTTAAGAGCCCATTACGCGCCACAAGTATCGTGCCTCATTAAGAGACACGAGTTTTACCGTCGTGATCAAGGGGAAAGCGAAAGCGACTTCATGGCAAGTTTAAGAGACATTGGGGGTGCATGTGAATTTAACAATTTAGAAGAGGCTATGTGCGATCAATTTGTTCTGGGCCTTAAAGACAAGGTGTTACAGAGCAAGTTATTACTAAGACCTAAGATCAGCTGAAGGAAGCAATAGAAGAGGCCTCTTCAGCAGAAGCTACCAAGTCCTCAGCAGCAGCCATGAAGAAAATTAACAAGGCCACAAGCCATCCTGACATGGAAAAGTCCACAACTCATTGTGAGCAAATAGATTCTGAGTCAGACTGTAGTGAGGTGGAGGAAGGAATTTATAGACTCAGAATGGAGCAGAAAAAGAAAGACCTGGGAAGAAAGAGGCAAGATTTTTACTGCAGAGGTTGTGGGGGAAGCCACCCCCACACTGAATGCAAGTTCCTAGATACCATCTGCCTCCGTTGTGAAAAAAGAGGACACCTAGCAAGAGTCTGCAAATCATCAGAACTCCACCCAACAGAAGGAAGTTTCCTGACAGAATTCAAGCCCAACAACCTCAGATTGCAGAAAGGAAGAATGAAACTCATCAGACAGTAACTATTGGTCATTCTTCTTTATCAATAACAGAAAAGTGCATGTCAAGGTACTAACTGAAGGAAGGCCTTGCCAAATGGAAGTGGACTCAGGCTCATATTTATCTATGGTGTCATGGGACACTATTCACGAACTACTCCCAAACATTGAAGAAGCATTTCAAGAAGCAGGACTGAAAACTACCAAGGAACAAGATTCCAGTATTGGAACAAAGAATTCAAATGAAGTTCAAAGGCCACACCAACGCTTGCCCCTGACCATTGTGGACAAGATCGCCCAAGCTTGCTGGGACTTGAGTGGTTCAATCCACTAGGCATGGTGACTGGCATCAATCAAATGGCAACACTGAATGGGAGGAGGCCTTGAAGTCTGAGTTTTCTTCAGCGACGGTTGGGCAAGTATATGGGGACCCCTATCTTTCAATCTAGATCCCAAGGTGCCACCAATTCGCTTAAGCCCAGAAGGGTCCCATTTGCCTTAAAGGAAAAAAATGATGCACAATTAGATAAACTAATAGCTCAAGGAGTTTTAGAGCCACTGACCACTCAGGTGGGAGACACACCCATAGTCACACCAGTCAAGACTGATGGGTCAGTGAGAATCTGTGGAGACTATAAGAGGACATTGAACCATGCACTTCAACAGAGCACATATCCAGTTCCATTTACTACACTCATTTGGCAGGGGTACAGTCTTTGCCAAATTGGATCTATTGAGCATATCAACAATTAACAGTTGATGATGCCGCAGGGCCCAAACCATTGTGACTCATAGAGGTGCTTTCAAATGTAAAAGGTTACAGTTTGGAGTAAGTGTGGCACCAGGCATCTTCAAAGCCTTATGGAAAGGATGCTCCAGGACTGCCAGGGTAGTACCTTACTTTGATGATGTGTTAATCTCTGAAATGACACTCAGTTACAAGAGACTCAAATCCTTAGATTCAAGCGGGTTAAAGTCAAAGGAAGAAAAATGCACTCTTAGAACTGACAAGGTAGAGTTCTTGGCTATATGATTGACAAGCATGGTATCCACCCACAGATGCCAAAGGTTCAGGCAATCAAAGAAGCCCACAGATTGAAAATGCAAAACAGATTTGCAGCACCTTGGACTCATTAACTTTTTTTTTTTATAAAAGGTTTTTATTTTTGATACAAACATACAAACAGGACATACAAAACATAAAACCATCTTCCATATATACATACAGTGTGTCAGTTGGTTACAAATCCTTTGTGTCATCCTTTCATATTCATCACTCACAATTTATCAAAAGAAAATTTCTCATATTATCAATAAAACATTATATATTTATCAATTATTACTTGTGTACAATTAAACTATTTATTTCATCATATATACAAGATATATTTTTAATCTAAAATTTATGTTATACTTTCATCCAATGGTTATATATATCAACATTATATTTTATATCAGCCTATTATATTTCTATTACAAAATTATATAGTCTATTGCATTACCAAGTCTTTTTATAACCATTGATAAAACAAATCCCATATCTTGTAAAATTGTTTATCTTCTTGTTCTCTAATTTCAAATGTCAATTTACTCATTTCAGCACAGTCCATAATTTTCCTAATCACTTCCTCCTGCATAGGTATTTTATCATTCTTCCAATTTTTGGCAAATACAATTCTAGCTGCTGTTAAAACATTTACAATCAAATATTTCAACTCTTTATTGTAGATATCTGGTATAATTCCCAATAAAAATATTTCTGGTTTCAAGTCTATGTGTTGTTGTATCATTTTTCCAACCATATGTGGATTTTAGTCCAATATCTTTTGCATCCGACAAGTCCACCACATATGGTAATATGATCCAGGTATCTGATGACATTTCCAACATTTATCAATTTATTCTTAAACATTCTTGCAATTCTCGTCGGGGAAAGTGCCACCTGTAAAACATCTTATACAAATTTTCTTTATAAGCAGTTGACATTGTCATTTTATAATTCTGGGACCATAATTTTTCCATTTTCTAGATCAATCCCATATCCAAAATTTTCCCCAAGCAATCATTTTTTTTAACTTGTTTCTCTTCCATTTTAATTTCTAAAAATATCCATAAAGTTTTTAATCACCTTTTCATCAGTACCCATCAATATTTTGTCAGCCCATCTGCTACCACTACTTTAATATCCTTATCAAATCTAGATTGTACTTGCAAATATGAAAACCAATTCATTTTATACCTTGTTCTTCCGCTTGCATAGATTTAAGTTCACCCTTTCATTCAATATCTCACCATATCTAACTGTTTGTTCCTTTTTATATATTACTGGATATGAAAAGGCTTCAATAGTAGATATCCATATTGTTTTCAAGTAATGTTGTTTTTAATCTTCTCCCAGTTTAAAAACAAAGCTTCTGAATATAATGTCTTCTAAAATACCCTTGTGTTTTAGTTCCCTTATACCAAAGGAATGCATGCCACCCCAATAGCAAGTCATGTCCTTCTAGAGTCAATAATCTAGTATTCCTTAGTGTTATCAATCTTGCAGCCTGGTAGTATAGTTCCCAATTGGGCAAAGCAAAAACCCCTCTTAATCTTGCATCCTGCAATAACTTAAGTTTTATTCTTGCTTTTTGCCTTGCCATATATTTCAACATCATTCTATTTAGGTCTTGAAAAACTCTTTCCCTAATCTGATTGGAATTGTCTGGAATAAGTATAGAATTCTAGGCAATACATTCATCTTGATTGTTGATATTCTCCCAATCAACGATAGTTGTAAGTTTTTCCATTTTTCCAAGTCTGTCGCTATCTGCTGTTTAAGTTTAATGTAATTATCCTCCTTCAGTGTACTACATCTTGCTGTAATATATATCCGATACTTAACCTTACTTGTGACCTGTATTTCTAAAGCTTCTTCCAATTCTTTCTTCCGTCTACCTAATATTCTTTGTTAATATCTTTGTTTTGTCTTTATTAATTTTCAATCCTGCTACTTCTCCATACTCTTCTATTCTTTCAATTAGCTTAAGCGCTGATTCCAGTGGGTCCTCTAATATAAATACCAGGTCATCTGCAAAGGCTTGTAACTTATATTCTTCTCTTTTAATTTTCATTCCTTTTATTTGTTTATCTTCTCTAATACACCTGTTTAACACTTCTAAGGTTAACACAAACAGCAGGGGCAGTGGGCAGCCTTGTCTAGTCCCTTTTCTTATATTTATAGGCTCTGTCAATTCTCCATTTATCAAAACCCTTGCGGTTTGTTCAGAATATATAGTCTCAATAGCATATAAAATTTTTAAAAGCCCATTTGTGTCAATTGTAGTAACAAAGTGCCAACTCACGTTATCAAAGGCTTTTGAGCATCCAGAAACATCAAGGCCATTTGCTTTTCAGGATGTGCCTCATAGTACTCAGAGTGTCCAGGATTATTCTCATATTATGTTTGATTTGTCTTTTTGGCAGAAACCCATTTTGGTCAACATGTATAAAGTTGTTTAAGTATCTTTTCAGTCTTTCTGCCAAAATTGAAGCAAAAATTTTATAGTCTGAATTTAATAGAAATAGGCCTATAATTTTTAACTTGTTGTAAGTCTGTGTCTTCCTTCGTGGTATAAGTGTGATATAAGCTGACCAAGTCTTTGGTATTCTCTTCTCTTGCATGACTTCATTCATAACTTCTAATAATGAGGTTTAACACCTCCTGAAAAGTCTTATAAAATTCCACTGGTAAACCATCCGGCCTGGTGCTTTCCCTGTATTTTGTTTCTTTAAGGCTTCTGTTAACTCCATCATTCATTATATTCTTTCTCTTTAACATTATTTCGATATCTTTAGGTATCTGTGGTAACTTTGCCTTTTGTATATATTGTTTAATTTTTTCTTCTTGAATACTCTTGATAGTACAATTTTCCATAATAGTCTTGTATAATTCTTTTTTCCCTTCATTTCATTAACAAGGATGTCCTTCTTCATCTATTAAATGGCTAATTTTCCTTGATTCTCTTTCCTTTCTTAATTTATAGGCTAACCATCTTCCTGGTTTGTTTTAGTCCTCAAAATAATTCTGTTTAGCATTTTTAATCTTTTGGGCTAGCTCTTCTTTTTCCATTAATTCCATTTTATGTTTGGTTATATCCATTTTGATTTTAACATCTTTTTTTGTGGAAATTTCTGTAGTTCTTTTCCAGTTTTTATATTCTTCTTCTAATGTTTTAAAAGTCTTTTTTTGTTTGATATTTCTTTTCCTTGTATAATCAATTATCAAGCCTCTTGTATAGGCCTTCATCATGTCCCAGAGATTCTGTAACGATGTATCCTCTTTCTTATTTTCTTTAAAAAGAATACCAGTTCTCTCTCATTTTCTGTTTAAAATCTTCTTCCTTTAATATCTTATTGTTTAATGTCCATCTAGATCTCATCTTTTGTCCTTTCCAAATAATAATCATTGGATTATGATCAGCCCAAATACTTGCTTCTATTTCAATTTTTTGTATATTAAAAATAGATCAGCTGATGTCCATATCATATCTATTCTTGACCATGATTCATGCCTGTTTGAGTAAAATGTATATTGTTTATTTCCTATATTTCTCTCTCATGCATCTTTTAAATTTATTTCTTCTATCATTTGAAAAAGGGTTTTGGTAGTTTCTTTCTAGCTTTCTTTGTGGCTTTTTGTGATTTATAATCCAGCTGCTCATTAATTATTCCATTAAAATCTCCCATCATGCATAAATTAACATAGTCCAGTTCAATTATTTTTTATGGAGTTTATTATAAAATTCCTCTTGGTGGTCATTTGGAGCATATATTGCTATTAAAAGTATTTTAGTATTATTGTCCATTATTTCTACCATTAAGATTCTTCCATCATCATCTGTATAAATTAATTCAGCCAAAATTGTTTCTTTAATATATAGAACCACGCCTCTTTTTTTTTGTTGCCAATGAAGTAAACAATTTTCCTAATTTTTTTGTTTCATACGTGTTCATGTTGTTTTTAATATGTACCTTTGTAGTTATATCAAATTTTAATTTCTCCAATTTGTGAAATACTTTCCTTCTTTTTGATTGAATTGAGTCCATTTATATTCATCGTAATAACCAGTTTTCTTTCCTCCATTTTAGATTTTGTAAGAGGTTTATTGCTCTGGTGGATCTTATTTCTCTTCGTTCTCTGGGTGCCCGCCTACTGCCTTCTTCTTTTTCCTTTTCTTTTCAATTACTGCTATCAACTCCTTTTGAGGTTCAATCAGGGCTCTTCTTTTCTTGTATCTTCCTCCTTTCCTCTAATATATTCATAATAAAATGATTCTGCCTTTTCAACCATGTCAATTCTATGTCTTTGTTCCATGCATGTAAACAGAAGGCCTTCTGGTATCAGCCATCTATAATTTATTCCTTTTCTAAGCAGTTCTTTGGTTAGAAAGAGGTACTCTCTTCTCGTCTCCCTTACTCTTCTTGGTACCTGTTTCAGCACCACAATTTCTTTGTCTTTATACTTTAATGTCTTTTCTCTTGTCATTTGCAAAATTTGTTTTAATAATTTTCTTAGTAAATCTAATATGGACTTCTTTTGCATATCTTGTATGTACATGAAACACTTCATCCATTCCATCCATCATTTTCTCTTTTGTTATTTCTAGTGCTTCCGTAATATTTCTATCATTTTTCCAATGAGGTTTTCACCCTTTTCTTCCTCCACATTTTGAAATCTCAAGTAAAATTCTGATCTATCCATCTCTCTCTCTTGATTCAATCCTGTCTTTAACTTCCTCAATCTGATTTGATATTTCCAATTTCCTTATCTCTTTTCATCCTGCTCTTCAATTTTCTTAATCTTTTCATCATATTTGGTCATCATCTCTTGGATATTTTCCACTTTCTCATCTGTCTTTCCAATTTTCTGTTGAATATTTTCAACTTTTCATCCGTCTTATCTATTTTCTGCTGAATCTTCTCCACCTTTTGATTTGTCTGTTCAATTTTTGGGAGATATTCTCCTCTTTTCAACATTTTCTTTTTGTCTGTAGAATTTGAATTCCTTGCAAAATCTTCTGTAATGTATCCTCCTTCTCTTTTTCCTTTTCCTGTTGCAACATTGCCTGTATTGATCGCTGACCTCCAGATGGTGAAGAAGCAGGAGTTGTTGATTGAGAGCTTGGACTATTGCTCTACTCATTTTATAGTTATTTCCTAGTAGGGCCCCAAAAAGCAGAGGGCCTCAAAAATAATAAAATAAAGTAGACAAAAGGAAAAAAAAAATTAAAAATATTAAGGAATATAAAAAATTAAAGAAACAAAAATTCTTCAGGTTCTTGTACACCTTAATCCAGTTGGTTCCACTTATACAAAAATAAATAAAGAAGAAAAAAAACAACAGGTGGTTCCAGTTCAAAAAATAAAAAGAGGGAAGAGACTTCAGGTATTTATATACCCTAATCAATGGTGAATCAACAAGATGAAAAAAGAAAAAAAAGTGAAAAGGGGAGCAAATCATAGGCAGAGAAAAGTTCCTGGCTAAAATTGAAAAGGATAATCAAACAATAAAAATTCAATCAATGGGGGTGTGGAAAGATAGAGCAGCCACAAATCCAGAAAGAGAAAAACTACCACCACCAGATGTCCAAGGCTTTTTAGAATATCAAGTCAAATTTCCAGTAGAATATATTTTCAAGGTCACTTTAGTCTTCTTTCTTTCAGTTCCAACTCTGGGTTCTGCTATCAATAGTTCACAGATGGGCACCTGTGTATACAATCCATGCATTCACACTATCTCTTTCAAGAAGGAACTCTATGTCCTTGAATGCAGCTCACATAGATAAACAAACGAAGAAGAAGAAAGAATATACAATATATCCAAACCTCTAAATGGCAGTGCTTTCACTTTCACTCCTCCCCTCAAGAGCAAGAAAAAGGAAAAAAAAAGAGAAAAGGCACATTGATATTGCTCTCTTTCTAAAAGTTCTTAAAATCATAAACAGCGTTTAATCCAAAAAATAATTGGAAAAAAAAGAAACCATCAGAACAAAGATTATTATTTTACATAGAGAAAAAGCCAGCTTTTAAAATCAAATAGTTCCAGAAGATAAAAGGAAGAAAAAATAATAAATCAATCTTAAGAAAAGCAATCTA
>CM019148.1:264179455-264271807 GCA_009733165.1 Naja naja
AGGAGTTGTTGACTGAGAGCTTGGAGCTATTGTTTCTCACTCATTTTATAGTTCTTTCCTAGTAGGGCCCCCAAAAAGCAGAGGACCTCCAAAAATAATAAAAATAAGTAGACAAAAAGGGGAAAAAAGTAAAAGATGAAAAATATTAAGGAATATAAAAAAAGTAAAGAAACAAAAAATTCTTCAGGTTCTTGTACACCTTACTCAGTTGGTTCCACTTGTATACAAAAATAGAAAAAAAAGTAAAGAAGAAAAGGAAGGGCTCAAAAAGCAACAACAGGTGGTTCCCAGTTCGAAAATAAAAGGAAAAAAAGGGGAAGAGACTTCAGGTATTTATATACCCTAATCCAATGGCGAATCAACAAGATGAAAAAAAGAAAAAAAGCGAAAAGGGGAGCAAATCATAGGCAGAGAAAAGGGAAAGAGAAAATTCATGGCTAAAATTGAAAAAGGGATAATCCAAACAATAAAAATTCAATCAATAGGGGGTGTGTGTGGAAAAGATAGAGCAACCACAAATCCAGCCAAAGAGAAAAAAGAAAACTACTGCCACCAGATGTCCAAGGCTTTTTTAGAATATCAAATCAAATTTCCAGTAGAATATATTTTCAAGGTCACTTTAGTCTTCTTTCTTTCAGTTCCAACTCTGGGTTCTGCTATCAATAGTTCACAGATGGGCACCTGTGTATACAATCTGTCGTGCTCACTATCTCTTTCAAGAAGGAACTCTATGTCCTTGAATGCAGCTCACATAGATAAACAAACGAAGAAGAAAGGAATACAATATATCCAAGCCTCTAAGTGGCAGTGCTTTCACTTTCACTCCTCCCCCTCAAGAGCAAGAAAAAAGGAAAAAAAAAAGAGAAGAGGCACATTGATATTGCTCTCTTTTCTAAAAAGTTCTTAAAATCATAAACAGCGTTTAATCCAAAAAAATATCGGTGGAAAAAAAAGGAAAAAGACCATCAGAACAAAAGATTATTTTACATAGAGGAAAAGCCAGTCCTTTTAAAATCAAATAGTTCCAGAAGAGATAAAAAGGAAGAAAAAAGCCATCAATCTTAAGAAAAGCTTAATCTCACCGCTCGACTCATTAACTTTTATCACATGTCCTTACCTCAGAAGGCAACCATTGCAGAACCACTGCACAGATTACTAGACAAAAAGTCTGCGTGGGTCTGGGGCAGAAAAGAACAATCTGCATTTAACAATGTTAAAAGACTAATCACTCTGATGCTGTACTGATACAGTTCTCTGAGAATTTGCCTGTTGTACTGACTTGTGATGCATCCCCCTTTGGAGTGGGGGGGTTTTGAGCCACAGGCTTCCCAGTGGAAGGGAAGCCCCCATTGCATTTTACTCTCGCACTTTGACCAAAGCAGAGAGGAATTATAGCCAACTGGACAAAGAGGCATTGGCAGTTGTTGCAGCTGTCAAGAAATTTCATGAATATCTGTATGGCAGGACATTTACCATTATTACAGATCACAAACCTTTATTAGGCATTGTGGCAGGAGACAAACCTACACCCACTATCCTGTCACCAAGAATGCTGAGGTGGACTGAATTTCTTGCTGCTTATTCATACAAACTCATCCACAGGCCTGGCAAAGACATTGGGCATGCAGATGCTTTGAGTCGCTGCCCACTTCCTTCTCACACTGAGGACTTTGCACCTGAGACTTACACCTTTTTTCTAGAAACTGTTGCCAAGCTTCCAGTACACGCTGCTGAAATTGCCAGAGAGACTGCCAAAGACACTTCATTGGCTCCTATTATAGGCTGGATTAAGAAGGGTTGGCCACTTCAAGATCTACCTCAACTTGCCCAACCTTTTAAATCTAGGCAAACTGAACTATCTGTATTGAGAGGATGTATTTTGTGCCGTAACAGGGTGGTTATTCCTGCAAAACTGCAAAAAGAGGTTTTGGAAATGTTACATGAAGGTCATCCAGGTATTGTCAGAATGAATGGATTGGCCAGGAGTTATGTTGGTGGCCAGGTATTGACAAAATGGTTGAACACTGGATGGGTTGCATCCTGTCCCAACTGTCAGGAAGTCAGGCCTGCCCCACCTCTCGCCCCCCCACAGGAATGGGAATGTCCTAGGGGCCCATGGTCCAGGATTCACATTGATTTTGCTGGCCCTACCAGAGGGCACACTTTCCTCATTATAGTAGATGCATATTCCAAATGGCTAGAGGTTATCCCTATGGCATCCACCACAGCTGAAGCTGTCATCAAACAGCTTAAAAAGCTTTTTGTAACTCATGGGTTACCTGATGTCCTCGTTTCTGACAATGGTCCTCAATTTACATCCAAACTTTTTGAATCATATCTAGCACAGCAGGGTATCAGACATGCCCTGACAGCCCCTGGGCATCCTTCAGCTAACGGCCAGGCTGAATGCATGGTACGATTTACCAAGGAAAAACTTCAGCAATTGGGTCCAGGGGACATCACTGAGAAAGTTGAAAAACTACTCAGTGCTCAGCATATCACTCCTAACCCATCAACTAACTTATCCCCAGCAGAGTTGTTGATGGGTAGGAAACTCAGGTCTCCCTTTGATCACTTTCATCCCACTTACGCACCCAACGCACTACTAGATTCCACTAGCAAAGTTCGCACATTCTCTGTGGGTGATTCTGTTTATTAAGAACCTTATGGGTGAACCATCATGGATCCCTGCTGAGATAACCCAGGTCACAGGCCCCAGGTCTTACAGGGTACAAACAGAGGATGGTGTCCTCTGGAGCAGACATATTGATCAACTAAGATCCAGTTTACCTCAGGAACATCGCAATTGCTCCTCTCTAGTTCCCACACCTAGTATCTCTTCTAGGGGGGAAGGGGAGGATTATGAGGGTAATCAGCAAGAAAGAATCAACCCTATGTGTAACGAGCCAACACGACAGGAACCACCCCAAAACCTGTCACAAGACCAAGGTCCAATTTCACAAGTGGAAGATTGTACATCACTACCTGACTTGGATGCTGACATTGGGTTGGAGATGGATTGGGAGGAGAGACCAGGTTGTAGTAACCAGACAGGTTCTACTACCACTAAAAGTCCAAGTAAGGAAATGTCAGCAGATACATTTCCTCTCTCACTGGGTGAGAACTTTAAAACATCTGAACCATGCAGGTCTCAACGTACACGTAAGAGCCCCACCTATTTAAAAGAATACATTAGATAGATGGGGTTTGGGTATGGACTGAACCTAGTGGGGAGGGGTGTTATGTATGTAGGTTTGAATGTCATTGGTTTAGTTTGAACTGTTCTTGTAATTTTCTGGCTTAAAAATAAATTCAGTTTCTATCCTTCTAAAAGTTGCTGACCATCTAGAGCGGCCTTTATAATGGTTACACTTTTATTGCAGAAGAGTTTTATCAAGGTTATATCCTTCTGTCTGCTGCCTAATTCTGGAGAATCCATGATGGAAGATATCAAGCAGTAACTGAAGAAGAAGACTTCAGGAGCTTTCCTCCTGACATACGGAATTTTAAAGACTCTTTTGGTGTTTATCAACTAATTTTCAACTCCACCTTCATGCAAAGCTTTTTAAAATTCAGCCCTTGCCTTTATATATAATTATTATAATTATATAATTATACTTACATAATTATAATTATTCTCAAAATTTATATATGTGTGTGTGTATTCTTCACTTATACAATACTGTGCAAAACTGTGCAAGTGTACCTAGAAGAATTGATGCTGTTTTGAAGGCAAAAGGTGGTCACACCAAATATTGATTTGATTACTTGTTTATTTACTTTCCATTCTGTTAATTGATAAAAAATAATCCATTAACATTTTCATGTCTGAAATAATTCTTAATTTACAGCATTTTTGCACAACTGCCTAACACTTTGTACAGTACTATATATACATATACAATATGCATACAATATCTTTTTTATTTTGAATATTAGTACCTAACCTTTTCTTACATATAGTTTTTTATTCACAACCTTAATTTACTTTATTCCACCAGATTCTTTTTCATATATCTCATTATCATCACCCCACATTGTTCTATAGGACTCAGGAACATAAATAATTTCACTCTGTTCCAATAACTTCCATGTTCTCTGGCATCCACATGTGGTCCTTATGAGCTCCGTTTCCAGCTGCAATGGCCTCCTGCAGCCCTCTGCCAACAAAAATGGAGCTTAGGAGGGCAACCCTCACAAGCTACATTTTTGCTGGCAGAGGCAGTGTGGCCCCGCAGACCAGAACTATGCCGGATCCAGCCCATGAGCCTTCGTTTCTCTGCATGTATTCAAACACTTCCACATCTCAAGATAAGATCAGTTGTATTTTTCATACTTCTTTGTTCCATTTCTACTTCTCTTACATTCCAATTTACAAATCTGCTCTTACCAAATCAGTCCATAGACAACCACTTCCAGCATCTATCATGACTTCTTTATCCTACTTGAAGGTATCAATTGATACCTTCAAGTAGGATAAAGAAGGTGTAGCCCCATTTATCAGCCTTAGTCATACCTGTGCTCATGTAGAACTTCCTGCTAGAGTTAAGGACAATGCCAGTAAGTTTAGGTAATATGTTAACCATACAACTGAAGCCCAGTTTCATTTCAAGGATGGTCACATTATTCCAGGCAAGCTGTCTTCTCTAAACTAGACATGGTCACCACCCCACATACCATTGCCTATAGCCCATCGACTGGAATACACATACAAAAAACTGATACATTCTCAAGGTGCAATAAGCAATAACATAAGGAATAAACACCAAAACAATGGCAAGTAAAAGCAGAAATAAAAATGTTAACAGTAACAGCAAAGTAAATACAGTTTTAAAAGGCCCAGGAGAATAAAAATGTATTTGTTTGGTGTTGAAAAAATGGTAAGATTGATATCAGTTGTACCTCATGGGAATTACAAGAATTAATAGCTTAGTATCCTAAATGGCTACTCACTGTACCTCAACAAGCCCTTTGAAGAAGATCTTAGCATATAAATATGGTTCACCAAGTGAAATACTCTGGTTTCAAACTATGAAGAGCATAGAATCATAAAATAATAGAGTATGAAACAAGCCACAAGAATCATCTAGTCCAAGAAGTTCAGAAAAAACAATTATATATATATATAGTATATATATCAGTTTACTTTTTTGTCATTGCATCTCATACAACAAAATCAAACACCATCTCCAGTGCACATCACAGCCATGAAAATAAACACTAACACACATCCTTCACACTCCACACATTGAACTGAAAATCCCCGACACCACACCAACACTGCACTATACAGTAGAATTCAAAAGAACTGCTGCCCTGAAATAGAAGCTGTTTTTCAGCCTATTTGTCCTTGTTTTTATTATTCTGTGCCATCTGCCAGATGGTAAGAGTTCAAAAAAAGGGTTACCAAGATGAGATGGATCTTTGAGAATGCTTTCTTAAGGCAGCAAGAGCTATAAAGCTCTTCCAAAGAGGGGAGAGGGCAACCAATGATCTTCTGGGCAATGACCTTAACCCTCTGGAGTGCTTTCCTATCTGCCACTGTGCAATTGGCAAACCATACAGAGGTGCAGTATGTTAAAATGCTCTCTATGGTGCAGCAGTAGAAGGTCACCAGCAGTTTTTCATTCAGTTGTTGTTTTCTGAGAAGTCTCAGGTCGTATAATCTCTGCTGGCCCTTTGGACCAGTGCTGCAATGTAAGCACTCCAGGTCAGGTCCTCTTTTATGATAACACCCAGAAACTTAAAACTGGCCACTTGCTCCACTCAATCTCCATTGATAAGCAAGGGCTGGATGTCTGATCTGATCCACTATAAGCTCCTTGGTCTTATTGGTCTTATTGGTGTTGAGGACCAAATTATTGTCTCCACACCACGAAAGCAACTGGTCCACCTCATCTCGGTAGGCAGACTCAGCCCCCTCCCCCCGGAAATGAGTTCCACCACTGTTGTATCATCTGCAAATTTAACAATAGTATTACTAGCATGAGTGGGAATGCAGTCATGCACATAAAGAGTATAGAGTAAGGGACTCAACACACAACCCTGTGGTGTACCAATGTTAAGAATAAGGGCTGAAGAGATGGCCTCTTCTTAAAAATAATCCTGAGATGAAATGCCCATGTCCTAAGTAGAGTACTGTACATTTATACAGATCTTAATGTTAGGAAGTTTCTCTTTATATTAAACAAAATCTGGGTATTTGCAAAATTATTATTATTATTTTTACCCCAATTTCTACGGCAATAGAATGTAGTTTCCAAACATCTTATCTATTAAACACTTTTGTGTTTCTCAACACTAAATCGTGTTTTCTTTTCTGACAGTGAACATGCCAGGTTCCTTCAGCCCATTCCCAAGTCCATGTATGAACGTTGTCACTTTCCTTTGAATCAGTTCTAACCTATAAATATCCTTCAGGAAATGTGCCCAGAATTGTACACATTATTTTTAGCGTTGTTTCACTAATACAAAGTAGAGAGGACTTAGCACCTCATCTGCTCTTCCTTCTGATGCAGCTCAAAATTGTATTAACTCTTCTAGCAGATGTATTATACTATACAGTTGTCTCATGTCAACATTGTGATTACACTCAAGTTGTTCTCTGGTGCTACCAAATCATCTTCTATGTGTGCCCTATTTTTTTTATTCCAATCAACCAGTAAATAGTTTTATGTGGTAAAAGTGGGAACCCATGAAGATGTTTCTTGGTTGGTATGGTATATTTATATTGCCCAGTTCTAATCAATATTTTTACCACAGCATTTTATATTAATTGGTTGTCCAAAATTGTCCTCAAGGACAACTCTACATATTTATTTATGTAAGTATATACCACATTTATATCCCATTATGATTGTATGCATATTCTTATTTTTTTCTTATTTAGTTTATTATAGATGTTCAACACTAATGGATGGCTAACAACATGGCAGCTAAAATATGAAAGAACAACAAGTAACAATTAAACTAGAAAAACCTATAGTCAAATATAGCAAAGTATACATTCTAGGCAGCATTTGGCATTAGCCTCAAACACCCTGCAGAACAGAACATTTTTAGATAAAAGCACAATTCTCACAGGAGGCCATTTCAGTGAACTGGTCTTATGACACAAAAGCAACACTTGAATTCAGGGGTGGGATTCTACTGGTTCTGTCTGGCTCTACAGAACCGGTAGCTCTGAAGAACAGCAGACACAGAACCAGTTCTGTGTCTGCTGCTGTTTTGGCCCACCAGCCCGCTCGGGCTCTTATCTGTCCTTTATTTCCTTCTTTTTCAACCGCAGCTGCTTTGCATTGCACAGCTGCAGTTGAAAAAGCAGGGAAAAAAGGCTTGTCCAACCACTGCGCACCCGCACGCAGCACTGCTCAGCAGAACTGCTCTGGGCAGCTCAGCCAGTCATAAATTGCACTCGTGTGACTCACGCATGCACGCGCGACACAGAGCAACAGAACCGGTAGTTACACCGGTTGGATACCATCCCTGCTTGAATTGCAGAAATTTAAAGTAATTATTTGGGTAATGGGTTGTCTGGATCATGTTGGATTTTCATGGTCATAAATGTACAAATGGCCATAAATGTACAAATCCTTGGGAGAACGTGGATTATACTGCTGATTTTTTTTTAAATTTTACTTGTTATTTTTTTTACATGATGTATTAATCCTATTCTGTAAGTCACCAAGAATTACTTTATTATTGAGAGCTCTATCCAGGTTGACAAATTAATACGTAGCCAAATGAATGTTTATGTTTTAACCTATTATATAACATTACATGCAACACTCTATTATCATTATTCTGTGTTGCAATAGGCCATTGCAGTCCTGAGATCAATTATCCTAACATAATGCCATTGCCCTCACTGGCATTATTTACAAAGTTGATGCATAGTACATTTGGTACTACTTAATAAATAATAAAGGATAGTTTCATTATACTTTCTGTATTTCTTAGAAGATACACACAGTTGTTAATTTGTGCAATATACTTATTATTTGTATAATTAAAATAATTCCAGAAGATCACACCCATAGCAATCTGGTATTAAATGTAATATGAGTTTAAAAAATATCAAACTAATTATTTTCACTGTACTTCTCTAGACTAGATATATTGGATTGCAGTAATCTATTCTAGTAATTGAAAGAATATTACGATATGGTACACAAGAAAGATTTATCAATGGACTATGGCTCAATACATGTTCTTTTCAGCCCACAGAATGATCTGAATATGTGACCAAAAAATTTAATCACAAATTGCCAAGCAGCAGTGGTACAATTACAGTTTTAAATTTTCCCTTTAAAGGAGAAAAATGAGCTCTGTAAACATAATCTTGATAACGATGCTTATTGTGTTGATCTCCTTACAGCCCTAACAATGATGTTCTTGGCCCCAAAAAATTGGCCTTGAAGAACTATGAATATTAAAGAAGTTTGAATCAGAAATTTCTAAAGTAGTGGCTTTTCTCTTATTGTCCTTCATCAAATATTCAGTGCTATGTTCCATAATGCAGTTGTCTTGCTCATACAGTAGGTAACTCCTGATTCTGCAACATTATCTGGGAAACCAGAACTTTGTCCATCCATTTTCTACCATAGAAAAACATAAAAGTTTTAAAATGCTTATAACTCTCTTGTTTTTTAATCGAAGGAGGTCAAAATTTCCAGAAACATTAAATAATTATGAAGGAATGAAGTCCATCCAATTTTACAGAAACTGGTTCGAGGTTTGCTGAATGATACTACTCTACAATATGGATTGATTTTTTCCCCTTTTTTCCTTTTTACTTAGAGTGAGTAAAACGTATAGAAAGCTAGATTATTTTGTGGGGATAGAGCATAATAAATGTGATAGAAGCCACTGCTAGGGTTTTCAAGTTATATGTTCATTTACCCACGCAACTATTTGCAGAACCTACTTTTGTATAATTCATAGCAATAGCACTTCGACTTATATGCCACTTCGTAGTGCTTTTACAGCCCCCTCTAAGCAATTTAGAGAGTCAGCATATTACCCCAATAACCTGGGTCCTCGTTTTACTAACCTTGAAAGGATGGAAGGTTGAGTCAATCTTGAACTGGTTAGAATTGAAATGCTGGCAGTGAGCAATACTGGATTCTTCTAACCACTGTGTCATCATTGATTCATCATTGACTTTGCTAGTGACAGTTGACTGAGATAGCCCAGTGGTGGGATTCAAATTTTTTTACTACCAGTTCTGTGGGCATTGCTTATTTGGTGGGCGTGGATTGGTGGTCATGTGTCTGGGTGGGTGTGGCCAACTCAATGTCACTCACATCAAGGGGTGCCTCACCTGGCCCCTCCCCTCCCAGCCATTCCTTGTCATACCCAGCCTTAACATATCTATAGTTCTGTAAAAATGTTGTTCCATGTTGTAGCTTTTTTGACTTTATTATCTGCATACTATAGATGTACTTTCATGGGCTACTGAAAGGAGGAAATGGCTCACATGCTTTACCCAAGAGTGTGATAGGAAACAGGCTTTTAAGGGGCTGCCACAAAGAAAAGGGGACAATGTATTTTCCAAAGAAGCAGAATGCAAACAAGAAGCAATGGATGGAAACTGAACAGAGAGAAGCAACCTAAAACTAAGGAGAAACTTCCTGACAGTGAGAACAATTAACCAGTGGAACTGCTTGTCTCCAGAAGTTCTGGGTGCTCAATCACTGGAAGTTTTTAAGAAAAGACTGAACAGCCATTTCTCTGAAATGGTATAGGGTTCACCCCAAGGTCCCTTCTAAGTGTTATTCTGTTATTCTGACACCTTTCCAAGGATCTCTACTCAGAGTTTGGCATCCTCAGTTTTCTTGCCTGAGCTGGGGGTTGGACTAGAAGACCTCCAAAGTCCCTTTCAACTCTTGTTAAACACACGTGTATTTTATGCTCTAGACTATTGACATTGAATGCATGTAAACCCTGAAAAATATGTGGTAGCCCTTGGCGAAAGAAAGGCAGAAAAATCACTCTAGGTGTAGGGACAGTGTAAAATATTAACACATGATAAATAATGGAACAATTAAAAATAATAGCACAGAGTTTTCCCTCTCTCTTCCTATTTTTTTCTTTCTTTCTCTCCCTTCCTCTCTCTCTCTCTCTCTCTCTCTCTCTCTCTCTCTCACACACACACACACACACACACATGGAACACTTTTGTAGCTTAACAGACATACATTTTGAAGCAGCTCCTTTAAATTTCTCCAAGGCTGGAGTGGATTCCCCCACCCCCTCTGTCAGACTGCACTCCTTCTCACTCCAGGCACTTTAACTCACAAGGGGAAAGCGATACTTGCAGCGTCCATGGGGAATCCTTGGAGAAGTTTTTAAAGGACCTGCTTCAAAATACATTTCTTTTATGTTGCAAAAGTGCTCCAAGGCTGGATTCACCCCCACCCCCACTGTCAGCCCGCACTCCCTCTCATTCCAGTCACTTTTAACTCACACGGGGAAAGCGATACTTGCAGCGTCTATGCCTTTCTTCCTTTCTCCCGGGGAGAAAGAGGACGTGAGGAACCGATAGCTAGGAGAGCGATCGGGACAAGTGAGCGACCAGGCGACCCGGTTCAGGGGCGTGGCCAGCCAGGGGTCACCACCGGTTCGGCAACCCACGCCAAATAACCATTACTGGTTCACCCAAATAGGTACGAACCGGTTGAATACCACCTCTGAGATAGCCCCCTGCCCTTCTTCATTGTACAATGGTACTGCTTAATATTCTAAGATGTACACACCCATACATATACTTATCAACAGTGCCAAAATGAAATGAATGAAAGAGAGGAAGGAAACAAAGACAAAACAATATTAAAATGCAGAAACCAATTATCTGTGACAAATTACTTACAAGAGAAATTAATAAACAAGAGGACATGGCTAAGTGAAAATAAGGTGCGACTGAACAGTGGTTTTTCAATTAAATGAAAGATTAAATCATACAATGAAAGGGGCATTGATATGTCCAAGAGGGATCTTAAGCACCTTAAGTGAAAAAAGGTCAACTTAGAATAGAAATTAACTTGCTTAAAAAAACATGCTATGAGACAATGTAGAACAGGAATGTCAAACTCAATTTCATTGAGAGTTGTGTTTCACCTCAGGGGCCAGCTCAACATCACTTGTGTTGGGAGCACCTGTGGTAGCCTACGTGTTCTGCCAGCGAAAACGGGCTTCCGATCCCCATTTTCAGCAGCGATAGCTTTCTGAAACCCTCTGCCAGTGAAAATGGAGCTCGAGAGGGCCACATGTGGTCCTTACGAGCTCCATTTCCAGCTGCAACGGCCTCCTGCAACCCTCTGCCAACAAAAACAGAGCTTAGGAGGGCAACCCTCGCAAGCTCCATTTTTGCTGGCAGACACAGTGTGGGCCAGTCATTCTCTGTTTCCAGGTTGGCCCCGCAGGCCAGAACTATGCCGGATCCAGCCCATGGGCCTTGAGTTTGACACTCCTGATGTAGAAAAACCAACCAATTTGTTTCTGTTTTTTTTCTTTTATGTTCCCTTATGCATGATGTTGCATATATATACTCTACCTTTTTCAGTGGGAAGAACTTTTGAGCATACCATCATGAGCAAAATTTCATGGAATATAATGAACCCGGGGAAGGGCCTATTCTCTATCGGCTCCTGCCTTATGGAATCAGCTACCCGTTGAGCTCCGCCTGGCTCCCGATCTCTCCTCTTTCCGGCACGATCTAAAAACCTGGCTGTTTTTACAAGCTGGGCTGGACTGATCTCCTGTGGGGGAGGGTGGGTTTTAAATTCGATTTTAATTCGGTTTTTTAGTTGTATTTTGGCTTATCTAGTTTAATTTCTTTTTAAATAATTTATTGTTCTTTGTTTTTATCTGTGAGCCGCCCCAAGTCCTTTTCGGAGAGTGGCGGCATACAAGTCAAAATAAACAATAAATAAATAAACTAGAGAAATTTCATGTTAAATAATTCTAACCCACTTTGAATGAATTTAAACCATTTTGATGCACTCCATTCTGCATCTGATTCAGTTTTTTTCACCAGATCAGCTTTATTACATTTGATGGTTTTCTACACAAATATCAGATCCAAATTGGGGCAGCGGCTGTTGGTGTTTGCCAATAATATATCATTCTATACATCAATTGTTCATGTGCTTGAGCGCAAACATCGCTTGTGTTTTTTCCAGTTCATCTGTTCTTGAAGCCAAAGTATACATCTTGGATAAAGGTGCTTTAGATTCAATCACTGGTACGTCCAAGAAGAAAACAGAAGCTCAGATCAATATCTGTATATTGATAGCCTTTAATGAGGTTTTAAAGACAATCTAATTTGTTATGTATCTAGGTTTGAATGTCATTGGTTTAGTTTGAATTGTTCTTGTAAAATGTCAAATAGGATTGGTTTAAATAGTGCGGGAAAACCCTGCACTCTGATTGGCTGGCAACTACGGCTGCTGGCTATAAGAAGCAGCCGTAGCCCAGCCAAGTCGGGTCCATTCGAGCTGTAGTCACTTAATAAACTCTTCACTGAAGCTCTTCGCATCTGACTCTTCATGCAAACTTAACACTGGCGACGAGGATGGGATTCCCCTGAAGAAGAGACGACGCGGAAGACAAGCAGAAGAGTGAGATGGCTGCGCGTGAACACCCCCAGCCCCGTTCGATCCGGCGGCAGAAGACTGGGAATCATATGCGGATCGCTTCCAAATGTATTTGGAAGGAAACGACCTCACCGACATCCCCGAGAAGCGGAAGAGGGCGGTATTTCTCACGCACTGTGGTCCGGCAGTCTTCAAGATGGCAAAGGCATTGGCGGGAGCTGCAGACTCCCGCCCCACAAGTATCATGCCTCATTAAGAGACACGAATTCTATCATCGGGATCAAGGGGAAAGCGAAAATGTTAACGACTTCGTGGCAAGTTTAAGGGACATTGGGGGTGCTTGTGAGTTTACCAACTTAGAAGAGGCCATGCGTGATCGGTTTATTCTAGGCCTTAAAGATAAGGTCTTACAGAGCAAATTACTAATGAAACCTAAGATCACATTTAAGGAGGCCAAAGAGGAAGCTGTTTCAGCAGAAGCAACCAAGTCCTCAGCAGCAGCCATGAAGAAAATTAACAAGGCCTAAAGCCATTCTGATGTCCACAACAACCCATTGCAAGCAAATAGATTCTGATTCAGACTGTAGTGAGGTGGAGGAAGGAATTTATAGACTCAGAATGGAGAAGAAAAGGAAAGACCTTGGAAGAAAGAGGCAAGAATTTTACTGCAGAGGCTGTGGGGGGGGCCACCCCCGCACTGAATGCAAGTTTTTAGACACCATCTGCCTACGTTGTGAGAAAAGAGGTCACCTAGCAAGAGTCTGTAAATCATCCAGAACTCCACCTAGTAGGAAGAAATTTCCTGAGAAAGAATTCAAGCCCAACAACTTCAGTGAGAAAATGGGGCGCAACTCAGAAGCAAATGGGAAGAATGAAACTTATCAAACAGTCACCATTGGTCATTCTTCACCTTTCAGAAGCAGAAAAGTACATGTGAAGATATTCATTGAAGGAAGGCCTTGCCAAATGGAAGTGGACTCAGGCTCCTATTTATCTATGGTGTCATGGGACACTATTCACAGGCTACTTCCCAACATTCAGAAGAAACATTTCCAGAAGCAAGCACTGACTCTTAAAGACTACCAAGAGAACAAGATTCCAGTAGTTGGAACAAGAGAATTCAATGTGAAGTTTAAAGGCCACACCAAACGTTTGCCCCTGACCATCGTGGACAAGGATCGCCCAAGCTTGCTGGGACTTGAGTGGTTCAATCCACTAGGCATCGAGGTGACTGGCATCAATCACGTGAGCAACTCTGAATGGGAGGAGGCCTTGAAGTCTGAGTTTCCAGAGGTCTTCAGTGAAGGATTGGGCAAGTATATGGGGACCCGTATCACTTTCAACCTAGACCCCAAGGTGCCCCCAATTTGTTTAAAGCCCAGAAGGGTCCCATTTGCTTTAAAGGAAAAACTGATGCACAATTAGATAAATTAATAGCTCAAGGGTTTTAGAGCCCACTGACCACTCCAGATGGGAGACACCCATAGTCACACCAGTCAAGACTGATGGGTCAGTAAGAATCTGTGGAGACTATAAGGGGACACTGAATCATGAGCTGCAGCAGAGCATATCCAGTTCCAGTGGTGCATCATCTGTTACATTCACTTGGCAGGGGTACAGTCTTTGCCAAATTGGATCTGGCCCAGGCATATCAACAACTAACAGTTGATGATGCCACTGCAGAGGCCCAAACCATTGTGACTCATAGAGGTGCTTTCAAATGTAAAAGGTTACAGTTTGGAGTAAGCGTGGCACCAGGCATTTTCAAAGCCTTATGGAAAGAATGCTCCAAGGACTGCCAGGGTAGTGCCTTACTTTGATGATGTGTTAATCTCTGCTGAAAATGACACTCAGTTACAAGAAAGACTCAGAGAAGTCCTTACCAGATTCAGGAAAGCGGGGTTAAGAGTCAAGGAAGAAAAATGCACTCTTAAAACTGACAAGGTTGAGTTCCTGGGCTACATGATTGACAACCATGGCATCCACCCTACAGATGCCAAGGTTAAAGCAATCAAAGAAGCCCCTAGACCTAAATGCAAAACATATTTGCAAGCTTTCCTTGGACTCATTAACTTTTATCACATGTTCCTACCTCAGAAGGCAACCATTGCTGAACCATTGCACAGATTACTTGATAAAAAATCTGTTTGGGTCTGGGGCAGGAAGGAACAATCAGCATTTAACAGTATTAAAAGACTAATCATGTCTGATGCTGTACTGATACAGTTCTCTGAGAATTTGCCTGTTGTGCTGACTTATGATGCATCCCCTTTTGGAGTGGGGGGGGGGGTTGAGCCACAGGCTTCCCAGTGGGAGAGAAGCCCCTATTGCATTTTACTCTCGCATTTTGACCAAAGCAGAGAGGAATTACAGCCAATTGGGCAAGGAGGCATTGGCAATTGTTGCAGCTGTTAAGAAATTTCATGAATATCTGTATGGGAGAACATTTACCATTGTTACAGATCACAAACCTTTGTTAGGCATTGTGGCAGGAGACAAGCCTACATCTACTATCCTGTCACCAAGAATACAGAGGTGGACTGAATTTCTTGCTGCTTATGCATACAAACTTATCCACAAGCCTGGCAAGGACATTGGACATGCTGATGCACTGAGTCGTTGCCCACTTCCTTGCCACAAGGAGGACTTTGAACCTGAAACACACACCTTTTTCCAAGAAACTTTTGCCAAGCTTCCAGTTCATGCTGCTGAAATTGCCAGAGAGACTGCCAAAGACACTGTGTTGGCTCCTGTTATAGGCTGGATTAAGAAAGGTTGGCCTCTTCAAGATCTACCTCACCTTGCCCAACCTTTTAAATCTAGGCAAACTGAACTATCTGTATTGAGAGGATGTATTTTGTGGGGTAACAGGGTGGTTATTCCTGCAAAACTGCAAAGAGAGGTTTTGGAAATGTTACGTGAGGGTCATCCTGGTATTGTAAGGATGAAGGGATTGGCCAGGAGTTATGTATGGTGGCCAGGTATTGACAAAATGGTTGAAAACTGGGTTGCATCTTGTCCCAACTGTCAGGTAGTCAGGCCTGCACCACCTCTCGCCCCCACACAGGAATGGGAATGTCCTAGGAGCCCGTGGTCCAGGATTCACATTGATTTTGCTGGCCCTACCAGAGGGCACACCTTTCTTATTATAGTAGATGCATATTCCAAATGGCTAGAGATAATCCCCATGGCATCCACCACAACTGATGTTGTCATCAAACAGCTCAAAAAACTTTTTGTAACCCACGGGTTACCTGATGTTCTTGTCTCTGACAATGGCCCTCAATTTACATCCAACCTTTTTGAATCCTATTTAGCACAACAGGGTATCAGGCATGCCTTTACTGACCCTGGGCACCCTTCGGCTAACGGCCGGGCTGAACGCATGGTACGTTTTACCAAGGAGAAGCTTCAGCAACTGGGTCCTGGGGACATCACTGAGAAAGTTGAAAAACTTCTTAGTGTTCAGCACATCACTCCTAACCCATCTAATAACTTATCCCCAGCAGAGTTGTTGATGGGTAGGAAACTTAGGTCTTCCCTTGACCGCCTTCATCCCACTTACGCACCCAATGCTCCACTAGATTCCACTTCCAAAGTTCGCACATTCAGTGTGGGTGATTCTGTTTATGCTAAGACCCTTATAGGTGAACCTTTGTGGATTCCTGCTGAGATAACTCAGATCACAGGCCCTCGTTCTTACAGGGTGCAAACAGAGGATGGACTCCTCTGGAGCAGGCACATTGATCAACTTAGATCCAGGTTCTCTCAGGAACATCGCACTTGTTCCTCTCTAGTTCCCTCACCTGATGTCAATTCTAGGGGGGAAGGGAGGAACAGGAGGAAAATCAGCAAGTAAGAATCAACCCCATGTGTAACGAGCCATTACGACAGGAACCATTCCAAAACCTGTCACAATGCCAAAATCCATCCTTACAAGTGGAAGATTGTACATCACTACCTGACTTGGATGCTGACATTGGGCTGGAGATGGGTTGGGAGGAGAGACCAGATTCTAACAATCAAACAGGGTCTTCTTTCACAGGAAGTCCCAGTGGGGAAATGTCAGCAGACACATTTCCTCTCTCACTGGGTGAGAATGTTAAAACTTCTGAACCACGAAGGTTTCAACGTACACGTAAGAGCCCCACCTATTTAAAAGAATACATTAGATAGGTTGGGGTTTGGTATGGACTGAACCTAGTGGGGAGGGGTGTTATGTATGTAGGTTTGAATGTCATTGGTTTAGTTTGAATTGTTCTTGTAAAATGTCAAATAGGATTGGTTTAAATAGCGCGGGAAAACCCTGCACTCTGATTGGCTGGCAACTACAGCTGCTGGCTATAAGAAGCAGCCGTAGCCCAGCCAAGTCGGGTCCATTCGAGCTGTAGTCACTTAATAAACTCTTCACTGAAGCTCTTCGCGTCTGACTCTTCATGCAAACTTAACATAATTACTTTTAGGAATTCCCTTTAAAGAGGATATCTTCTGTTTTGGCAGAGTTATTTTCTTGTAAATTTACTGTACATGAATAGAAAATGAGCCATCATTTTACAATACTATGCCCAGTAAGAGGGAACAGATATTCCCTCTATCTTAGATATTAGGAAAGGGAGAGAGACGATTGTACTCTGTCTGAAAATAATTTAATAGTATTTTTTAAAAAATTGATGGAAGCATGAATTTGCTAATGCTATGAAACAGTAATCTTTTGCTTACTATAAAAGGGGGGGGGAATACATCCTTAGCATAGATGTGAAAATAGTATTGACTTACCTGGAAAGAATTCTATCCATTCCCAATAATTTCCAATAAACTATATACGTTTAGTGTTTCCACAGGAAGATAATGCAAGTTGCTCATAGAACAGCTATTCTAAAAAAATTAACTTAACCTCCTCAAAAATTTCTGAACAACTTCAATAATTGTATTTCCCAATTATAATTTATTTCAGTCTATTTCCTTGACTCCTTCCATGCAGAGTTGTTATGAGGATAAGTGAGATCAGAATCAGAACAATTGTGAATAATTCCCTTAGCACGTGCACCTATGATGTCAGTATTATGGTGCCATCATGGTGATGCAATGCCATCTTTTGTGACATCTGCTCACAGAGTAGTTACCTAGCCTAATTTGACTCCTTTTGTGTACTCTTGGAAGAGCTACCTGTGATTGTATTATCATGATAATAACAAAGTTATCTTCCCTGTTATAGTCTGCTTTTCTGAAGCAAACAACTGATACCTAAACAAAACATCTGAAGAAACGCTGAGGCACCTTTGTCAGCAGCCGAAAATAACTTTGTGTGTCCGTCCATGTGTGCTTAACTTTACATAGCAACTTATCTTGCCACCACATTTTTGTCTAAGCACCAGTGTTAACCCTTGAACCTGAGCTCCGGGAAGAAGCTTGTGAACTAGCACTTTTCTATAATAAGCTCAAAGAGGAAAATAGAATCCCGAAAAAGGAATAATTATATTCTTCAGCTTATTGTACCAAGGACATGAAATCCTTTGATTTATTACAGAATATCTTGTGGGGTGTTACGGGGCCTTAAACTTGCACCAAGCCATACTGTAGATAGCCTGGCATAGTAGCTTAATTAATTAAGCAAGAGCTTCTATAGAAGCAAATAAATCTGAAAGTGCATGAGGTCAGTGTTATGCAAAGATGTCATATAAATTATTGAACAAAAACCTTTCTTTTAGTCAAGCCAGCAATATAGCATTTTTTTTGAGTGGCTATTTAAACAAGTTTATTTCGAGACAGATATTATTTGACAGTTGTCCCATTTTTAAAAACATCCCTGAGAGTTAAGAATCACCATTCTAAGCCAATATAAAAGACGAACATTTTTCACCTCACATAATTTCATATTGGAAGTTATAACTTCATAACTTCAAATATGCTGCATAACTTCCTGCAACTTCCTGCACCGTCATATTTGGATTTACAGAAATTGGTATAGTACAATGCAAAATTTTTGATTGCTAGGTTTAATTATTGGGATAGAATTGAATGCTATTTCATTTTAAGTTTTCATTCTCAGTCTTAATTCTGAATATAGTTTATGGGAGCTTTATTGCAAATGTGTGGTTTTGCTATCCTATACTAACTTATTGACAGCAAATGTCATTCAACCCATTTAAATATTTTGAGTAAACATGTAAATGAGTTATTTATCTATTTATTTATATAATTGGAAATGACTACTCAATTCACAAAATGCAACTCTGGATAGCTAACATAGAATAGCTAAAAACAAACTTAGATAAACAATAAATATCCAAGAACCATAACGATGCATTATGAAACAATATAAACAGAGACCAAAGCTACAAGATATTCACAATATAGTTTTGAAGATTGGCCCATCCAGTGTCTTAACTCATTGCTTAGGTCAGCAACATGAGATACACATCCCTGAAAGTTGGGGGATATGGTATTCAAAATGGCAGGTGTACAATAGAAAAGACACACCTCCTGTGTCCCAATAGATAGCATTCTTTCCTGGAGGGGAGATCAAACATGCCCAACCCGCTGAATCTTTGAAATAGATTTATTGAGGCAAGGTGAATGGCCTAGTGGCCTAGAGTGAAGATGCTCACATCACACTTGGAAGGCTAAGAGTTCAATCCTAGGCAGCAACAGGTGTTTCTCCATCAGGGCAAAGAGACTACATATCTGCTGCGAACTCTGCGTAGGCATCCAGAATGGCATCCAGCCAGTGAAAGTTTAGTTCTCACCCTGACTCCATTCCGATAAAAGAGATTACAGGTTCATAAAAAGAAAAAAAATGAGTTACAAGCATGGTGGGATGTATTGAATATACATTTTTGGGTAATGTCAGGAACTCAGGAAGCTCAAACTGCCCAAGGAGCTGCTGATCCAGTTCTACAGAGGAATTATGGAGTCTGTCATCTGCACCTCTATAACTGTCTGGTTTGGTTCTGCAACCCAACAAGACAGACATAGACTTCAGAGGCAGCAGACAAAACAATTACTACCAACCTGCCTTCAGTAGAGGACCTGTATACTGCACACCCCTCACATCCTGGACATAAACTGTTTCAACACCTATCCTCAAAACGATGCTATAGAGCATTGCACACTAGAACAACTAGACACAAGAACAGTTTCCCCGAATATCATCATTCTGCTAAACAAATAATTCCCACAACACTGTCCAACTATTTACTAAGTCTGCATTACTATCACTATTAATCTTCTCATCGCTCTTATCACCCATCCCCTACCACTTGTGCCTGTATGACTGTAACTTTGTTGCTTGTATCCTTAGATTTATATTGACTGTTTCCTAGTATGATTTGATTGCCTATTTGTACCCTATGACTATATTAAGTGTTGTACCTTATGATTCTTGATGAAGGTATCTTTTCTTTTTATGTACACTGAGAGCATATGCACCAAGACAAATTTCTTGTGTGTCTAATCACACTTGGCCAATAAAGAATTCATTCATTCATTCATTCATTTTGAGAGAAAAGATATGGAAGAAAAGGAAAGAGGTGCAATAAACAAGAAGTAAATAAAATAAGAATGAGAAGTGAAAACATGAGTCCCATTTGGGAAAGTATGAGTCCCATAAGAAATTTATTGGAAGATAAATTAATCTCCCAAAAGAATAAATGGAGCATGAATGTAAGGAAAGAAGTTGCAAAAGATGGTTGTAACAGAGTGGAAAGATGTACATTACAGAATGCCACATAAGTGGCATTTATGCTCATGGAATGTATGAAAAAAGATGCTTGCTGGAATATAATGAAGAGGGATGTACATGAGAAAAATGCACATAAGGAATCACTTGCTGTAAAAATGGGGTTGAGGGAAAATTGATATATACAGAGAAAAAAGATGTAATTAAAGCAAATGAAACGATTTAGGATGGAACAAGATAAAGAAAACATTGAAAAGAATATTTTAAAGATCTATATGGAAATAATAGTGACTGATTACATTAGAGAGGAATTGAGACAAATGTTGTAAAAGCTACCATCTCAGAAAAAAAATATGAAAAGGAAATGATAAATACTGTGAGAATGTTGCAGGTTTGTAAAGCTATCATTATACTACTTTGGTAAAATCACACTTGAAATGTTGCATCCATGATACAAAAAAAAGATTTTGTGACTCTAAAAAGAATGAAGAAAAGAAAAAACAAAGATGATAGGGGTGTTGGAAGCCAAAACATACAATGAACAGTTGCAGGAACTACAGTAGGTATGTCTAATCTTACAAAAAGAAAGACTATGGGCGCCATGATGACAGTCTTTCAATATCTGAGGGGCAGTCACAGATAAAGGTCCAAAACTTTGAGGGCAGGACTAGAAGTAATAAATGTAAACTTATCAAGGAGAGGTCCAATTTAGAACTAAGGAGAAATTTCCTGACAGGGAGAACAATGATTCAGTGGAACAGCTGAAGTTGTCTGTGCTCCATCACTGTAGGTTTTTAAGAGATTAGACAGCTATTTGTCCAGAATGACATATGATCTTCTTCATATGGGGTTGGACTAGAATACATCCAATGTCCCTTTTATTATTCTGTTGTTCTCTTAAAGGCTAAAATATAGGTGTGGTTTGCTTATGCGGTGGCTATGCAATTTGTTATTGTCTGTGTATGTAAAGACTGCATCTATGCCTTATTCCTGGAAGGATTCCATTATTCTCTTCCATAACAGGAAAGACAACAAGTGTGAATGCAAAAACTAAAGGGCAATTTACTTTGATAAGTCTGCTTGAGAAAATATTTTGCAAAATACCGACTGAAAGGGTAATAACAAGCAACATTTGGGAAGTGCAGCATGGGCTCTGAAGACAAGGCAATGATCTCTTTAAGAGATCATTGAGAAATGTATGATGAGAAAGAAAGTTGGCAGTGCACTTGATGAGTCAGAGAAAGGATATAATAAAGTGAATAGGTCTGACTTGTTTCTGTGAACATAGAAGTTGAAAGCTGTTTGCTGAATACAATATGAGCAGTATTTGATGAAAGGGAAGCATATGCGAGACTAAATACATTGTATGGTTAATGGTTCAATATTAAGCCAGGAGTAAGGTTGTGTAATGTCCTCTTAGTTCTTTACTTATAGATTGCTTTAGTGATGACAGAAATTAATTGGCTGCAAATATGAATATAGGTATACTGCAGATGATGACATGCTGTTGGCTAAGAACCTGAATGATTTTCAAGAAATGTTAAATAGATTGTATGATGCAATGAAAACTAGAGCAAGTAAATTAATCTATATAACTTGGTAGAATTTTGATCAAAGATGTGAAAATGGATGAAGACATTTTAAGACATGTAAATGTTCAGAGACATGAAATGGGTCACATATGGTCTATTGTGAGAAACAAATGTTTACTGACAGAAATGAAAATGATCTCCTGATAGCCAAATCATGTGTTTAAGATTATTATATTGTTAGAAGAGTTGTGTGTAAAGCCACTGCTTCACTCCCATGATCTCAGATGCACCGAGATCATGTGACAGCAACGCTGTGGTTACTGAAGTCAAGCCTACTCAGGAAAATCTAGCCTGACCTTAAAGACAATGAAATAAATTTGAATAGTCTACATTAAATTTGTGAGACACCAAGAACAAAGCTGAAGCTCCAGCATTGAGTGGCCATCACTAAGAAAACCCTGCTGCTGGTCTTTGCTAATTTAGCTGTTCTAACTGGGAGATTTGTGACTGGAACTGCTGACTATTAACTAGCATTCAAGCAGGTTTGGGTAAGACAAAACTTTTTCATAGAAGACAGTTAGAAATTTCTCCAAAATCAATGTGATACCCAATGCTGCTGACATCAATGAGATGCAAGAACTGTTTTTCATCCTGTACCAACCACCCTGCATGCTCATACCATCTGGAATTTCTCATCGAACCTCAGAGACGACTGACAGTAAGTATATTTTAATAATCCTGATTTCAAATAGGACTGCAACATATCACCCTGAAGTATTCATGGTGGTTTTGCCACCTGGGCTTCATAATAACAGGACCAAGTGAACCCCCAAGGAAAACCCCAAACCTAATCTATGGAGAGGTGTGCAGTTGCATTTGTTTTTAATCATCATCTAGAACAACCTGTGATGCAAATGCAGAAAGATGGATTAACTTTTAAATTGTTTTTCTATCTGCCTCCAAAGAGTACTAAATTGTTTATTCAGGAGATCCACAACCCTTCTCAGATTCCTATGTGAGAAAGAATAGCAGATAGATAGATAGATAGATAGATAGATAGATAGATAGATAGATAGATAGATATGATGGGTGGGTGGGTGGGTGGGTGGGTGGATGGATGGATGGATGGATGGATGGATGGATGGCAGGCAGGCAGGCAGGCAGGCAGGCAGGCAGGCATATAACTTATGCTTCTGCATGACTTGCAACACGGAGGAAAAAATATCCCAAAATTAAAACTCTCTGCATTCTGCAAATCAAAGGCTAAAGACTGAAAGAAGATTCTCCCAAAATGAATTTTTAAGACTGGCAATCTAGGTAAGGTAGAAGTTATTACAGCAGTGGATCTCCTAATTCCAAATCAAATAGAGACAGAGAATATTATGGTTAGTAGCGTTAAATGTAGAGTCAACAATATCAGCAAAACCCAGTGGGTTTCATTATGTAATCAGTCACTGGCAATTACTGAACTTAGCTACTTTTTGCTTTCAAAACTGGTTACAATCTAGAATAAAATGTATTTAAATTAGTTTTTCATTAGAACATAAGGGTAACCTGTTAGATCAAGTCAAGGCCCATCCTAGTCCAGCCTTTTGATTGTCACAGTGGCCAACCTGAGGTTTCTGGAATGCTCATGAGCAGGAGGTGGAAATTTTCTGCCTCCCACTCATTGCCCTACATATACTATTTGGAAGCATGCTACTCAAGACTATTGGCTTTTTACCAATCTACCCTCCATGAATTTATCAAATCTCCAAGTTTCTTTTGTCCATTCCTAATGTACTTCAATGGATAATTTTTAGTCCTAGTCTATTGAGTCTATTGAGATACTGATAAAAATTTTTCCTTGTCCACTTCTGCTCTTGAATCACACATGCCTCCTTGGCTCCTTTTTTCTAAATTGAAATGCCACCAACATATTTAATTTTCCTTATAAGGTGATTGAACCCTCTGATTATTTTATTGTCTGTTTTCTGCAATTTTTCCAGTTCTATTATTTTTCAGATAAATATCTGGAACATACACATGTAGATTTGTGTAGCACTGTGACAATATGGTCTTCTATCAAGACTACGTGAATTCTTCTTTCCAATATACGAGCTTTGGTGGCTCAGGCTGTAAATGCCTGCTCTTAAGATCCAGCTGTCTACAACTACTGTAGGCTCGAATCCCACCAGGCTCAAAGTTGACTCAGCCTTCCATCCTCTCGGGGTAGATAAATTGAGGACCCAAGATTGTTGGGGGCAATTAGCTGACCTTGTAAAAATGCCGCTTAGTAATAAGCAGGCATATACAATGGAATGAAGGCTATTGCTGAGCACACTGGGTTGTATCCCAAAAATTGTAAGCCGCCCTGAGTCTTCGGAGAAGGGCGGCATATAAATGTAATTAAAAAAAAAAATATTACCCAGGACTAGTGAGCCATCATCCACTGTAAAATTTTGCTTTTAAAAGGATGGGAGATGAGATTATATTTGTACAAATTCATGGGTTATATTAAGATAGATATCTTTCAGGCAATTTCCTCCTAGAGAACAAAAAGGAACTTTTATATACATATAAATTTCATTGAGTATAAACATTTAAAAAACAGTGAACATGGTGGTCATCTTTGACATACATTTCTGTCAAAATATTTTGCATTTAGAAATTTTCAAAAGAATATATACATTTATATACATGTTTTCGTAGATTTATATACATGTATATACATATATACATTTGGGCTTTCCCCCCACTTATTTTTCAAGTAGGAGGTGTCTCACTTGTTCCCTATTTCATCTTGAGTTCTTATTTCAAATTTTGTGAACTCCCTTTCATACCTCTCCAATAGTAAAATTTATTCCATACTTTATAGTATTCTAATTTATCTTGTTCCTTCAATTCTAGTGTCAATCTGTCCATTTCGGCACATTGTAATATCTTATCAATTATAACATCTTCACTAGGTATTTCATTTGCTTTCAAATTTTGGGTAAATACTATTCTAGCTGCTGTGATTATGTGTATGATTAAATAGGTATCAGCTTTATTGAGGAGAACAAAAAGGAACTTATAAATAGTCCTCAACTTACTGCCATAACTGGGACCAAAATTTCCATTGATGGAGATGGTGGTTAAGTGAATCATGCCCCATTTACAACCTTTTTGTCAAGGTTGTTAAGTGAATCATTGCATTTGTTAAGTGAGTCATGCAGTTGTTAAGTGGCTCCCTTTTCCCCCAAATTGAGAAGATTGTAAAATGGTTGTCAAGTGCCCGAATTTTGATCACATGACTGAGGGGATCCTGTGCTGGTCATAAGTGTGAGGACCAGCTATAAGTCACTTTTTCAATGTTGTGGTAACTTCAGTGAATGATGTTAAATGAATGAGGACTACTTGTACTTTCCTGCAGTGACATTCATGTTTTAGGACTACATTATCATTATTTTTTTCCCCTGGCAAGCTTCAAAAATCCATAGGGAAAATACTGCTTCTATATCCATATATCTCTCACTCCAATGATTCTTTTGATTCTATTATCGATAGCACTTAACACAGTCCAAAGAGGAGTGATTTATCCTACAGTGGGATGCAGACTGAGCCCAACAACCAACTAAAAGATCCAAAATGAGTTGCAGTGATTTGACGCAGGTTGAACTGAATTATGAAAGCTTAGATGACTGCAACTGTACAGATACAATAACTATGGAGAAATGTGTCCAGAATGTGGGTCTGTGATTTTGCTTAACAAACTATGTGAACTTAGCCTTTCTCGTTTGCTAAATATAACTTAAGAGTTTAGTACATTGTGTAAAACCAGCCAATACTAGTTTACAAACCATGACTAACCAAACCACAGTGTAATACAATGTGAGAACCCATTCATTATCTCACTGGTACTCACTCATGCTCTTGCATGTTTTTTCCTGGTATGCCATCCCTTCTTTATTCTCTTCTTTCTGCTGCAAGTCCACAGCTTGTAAAAAAAGAACTCCTTGCAAATGCTTCAGCTTTTTATGGCTCAAGATTATGCAGTAATGTTTAGCTCCCTCTATCTTACTTGTCTAGCTACAGCTATCTGGTGCTTGTAATACATTTGCTGTTAGCCAGGGGCTTACATAAAATGTAATCTGCTATGGACAAGTATTCCTTTCAATTTAGAAGAGTGCAATATATTTTTTTAATTACATTTATATGCCGCCCTTCTCCGAAGACTCAGGGCGGCTTACAATTTTTGGGATACAACCCAGTGTGCTCAGCAATAGCCTTCATTCCATTGTATATGCCTGCTTATTACTAAGCAGCATTTTTACAAAGTCAGCTAATTGCCCCCAATAATCTTGGGTCCTCAATTTACCTACCCTGAGAGGATGGAAGGCTGAGTCAACCTTGAGCCTGGTGGGATTCGAGCCTACAGCAGTTGTAGGCAGCTGGAACTTAAGTGCAGGCAATTAACAGCCTGAGCCACTGAGATTTTTATGTGAGATCGTTAAAAATTTAATTATTTTAGGGCTGCAGCATCTCTGTATCTCCCTAATATTGCCAGTGTATATCAACTGACCATTCCTAATACATGTTTTTTGTCTGCAGTCAGGCTAGTTCCTGTTCAGCTTGAAAGCATTGCTTCAGCCTGCTTCTCTCTACTGGGACTAGAAACTCCCTGGGCACCCAAACAAGCCTATTCAATGTGGGATTGAGTAGTGGTTGCGTAAAAAAAGGGGACAATGGACAAGTTTGACGACAGTACAGCTGAGGGAAAAAAATCATAGAGTTGACTAATTTACTCCTTGGTGTGGTTTAAGAAAGAAACAACACTGCTGCCAAGATTTACCATACTTTTTATTGTACTTTAGAGTTCAAAGTGCTTCATGAACATTATCTTAGCAATCACCTTTGCAGTTAAAGAATGGTGGTCATTCTACTACTTAGGTTGCACGTATCATGTAAATAACAGCATTGCAAAGAGGATCTGCAAAGAGGATACAATTTTTACATGGAAATAAATACATTCAATTCAAAGTAATTATTTTGTGGCTGTGGCTTTCCTGTTTCACAAGTTGCTGCTTTACCCTCTGTTTTGCAATAACGCTCAGAATAACTACCCACAGCCTGTGCTTTGAATGGACTCTTCAGCTATTAAAGGAGGAGGGGAACACTTTCACAGAAAAATGAAGATGACATACAACTTCATTATGCATATATGTTCCATTATAACTGCTGCATGAACTCCTAATACATATTTTCTGAGAGGTCCTGTGTTATGAGTGCCCCTGGTAAAAATCCTCAAGCACCAATTTGAAGTCACTCTTTCCCATTTTGGCTCAATAGTGTCCCTCTGAGTGGGGCAACCTCCATAACTGGAGTACATCTATTGAAAAATAGGTAGGAAAAAAAATCTCCTTTATGGATAGACCTGAAAGTTGAGTTTGACTTGTAGTGATTTCATGAATAAGTTCATATGTGTGTTTGTGATGAGGGGGGAGAATTAGAAGTGGTTTGCAAGGCTTTGTTCTGATATGCTTCATTTCCTTAGCTCCGAGAGTTGCCGGTGATCTCTCCAACCAAACACCAACCAAGTTTTGGACCCAGTTTTGCTTTCTCGAGGTCAGCCAAGGTCGACTGTCATCTGCTGTGGCCCTTCTGCTGGTGGCTCTTCGGCAAATCACCCCACAACTGGCCACTTAGGGAGGGGATTGGCCAAATCACCTCCGACTGGCCACTTAAGGAGGGGATGAGATGCAACTCGTTTCGATGTGGACGGTAGGGAGCGATGAGACGTATACTCGCAGGTCGTCCTAAGCAGAGGGTAACCGTACGCGTTGGATCCTGAGCCCCAACTCCTTGGGCGGCTGCGGGCTGCGAACCGGAGAACTGGGACCTTTCCCGAGGAGCCTCCCCCTTTGTGGGCAGGGCCAAGGAGAAACTCTCCGCCGGGCACGGAGCGGGCGAGCCAGTGTTGAGAGCTAGTGCGCGTTTGTGAGACTCTCCAGCTGCGCCTGCCTTCGCCCGCCGGGGAGCGCAGCGTTCTCGCTCGCCCTCCCCTCGCTCGCCCCCGGCTGGCTTCCCCGCGGCTTTCTAGGACGGGACGATGTCGTCTTCTTCTTCCTCCTCCAAGGCGTGGAGCTTGGGGCGCCTGTCCCTTTCCTCCAGGAAAGGCAGCCTGAAGCCCTCCGTCCTGGAGCTAGCCGAGAACGCCTCCAATGCCCACTATGCGCCGTTTTCCGTCTCCGCGCCCGCAGGAGCCCAGGGCGCGAAAGAGCCGCCAAGCAGCGGCGAAGTAGCCGAGGCGGCCACGGTAGTGATGAGCGCCGATTTCCCGCGCCCGCCGATCAGCTTGGACCCGCGCGTCTCCATCTACAGCGTCCGCAGACCTCTGCTCAGCCGCAGCAACATCCAAGGCCGGGTTTACAACTTCTTGGAAAGACCCACCGGCTGGAAGTGCTTCGTCTATCACTTCACCGTGTGAGTCGAACAACTTTTGCCCTCAACTCGCGCCGGCCGGTCTTACCGCCGCCGCCCCCTTCCTGCTCTGGGTGGCTGCTGCTGACCTCTAACGTCCCCCTTTCCCTTCCCCGGCGGCCTGGTAAACCCCCGGAGTCGAGGGAGGGAACGGAGGGCAAGGCCAGCTCTTCGTTCCTGGCGTAGGAGAGGCGTGAAGGCGCTGGGCGGGTGGGCTGGAGTGAGTGAGTGAGAGAGAGAGAGCCCAGCCTCCCTCCCCGCTCTCCAGGAGTTGGAGATTGTGGGATGCCTGAGGTTCCGTCGTAAGTGCGACGGCTCGTGTGTAGCCGGAGAGCTCTTCCTCCCGCGATTGACGTAACCCCGTGTCTTCAGTGCTGTCTCGGAAAGGAGTCCCCCTCCTGCCCCGAGATTAATGGGACGGAACTAAGCGGGCAGCCTGGCCAGTTACACACTGGGCTCGCTTCTCCCCCCCGCCCCACCTCCGTTTCCTAAGTGCACTCGGGCTGCCCAAGAATTCATCCTTCAGCAGAGTGTAAAAATACCCGCTTAGGCTGTTTTCAAAGAAACGCAGTCTGGCGCTTGTGTGTTTTACTTGCAAGTCAGTCCACTGGAGTTCAGCTCCTACCTAGGCCGTTGGAAACAGGGTCTGTAAAGGGTAAACTTGTGCCCTGACTTCTGTCACAGCTAAGTTGTAAAGCAAGGGAGTAAGTGTTCGTATGCGACTGGCCCGTGGGGCTCCTTCGGGATTCCAGTTGCACAAATTCTGCAAACCCTGTTTGTAGATATGCTGTCATGCACAGTACGGGAAAGCACCAGGCAGATAGAGACTCTTGTTTTGTTCCAGTCATTCATAATCCATTTAGCCAAGCAAAGTACAGGGTGCTAAGAAACTATGCTTGCTTTTGTACCAGAGCCAATACTTTGTTGCCCATGGGAAGGAACTTTTAAGTCACTTGCCAGAATGGGTCAATTTATTATTTGGAGCTGAGGCCTTTAACTACACAGTGCCCATACATTCCAGTTTTAAAAAGCAATAGGGAAAAATTGGTTTATGAGCTCTGTGGGTTAGAGGGATGGAATGGTAACAAACTTTGTTTAATCCTTTCCTCCATCCATCCTTTCTGTTCTAGATTGTCCTACCTGCAGTGCACATGTATTACCTATTCCATAGTGTTCCCCTTTATATTTAAAGAAGAGAAACTTACTTTTTGAAACTTATAGAATGAATAGTACCTAATGCCTATTTTTCACTCACTTCTGTCTACCCTGAATTTCTCCGGATTTCCTCTGTAAAATTGCTAAACTTGTATTTCCTTTTTCAAATGTGTGTGTGGAATGCCTGAAGTAGGAATCTGGAATGCACTGGAATAAAAAGGGGTATTGCACCAGGAGAGCAAAATGGTCAAGAAAATGGTAGTTCAGAATGGGTAACAGATATCAAGAATTAGTAAAAGAAAATAATTGGAACTTTGTGTGTGCTTACATGCAGTCATTAAGGTCACACAACAAACTTTCAGGTTTATTTTACTGGCTTATGAAACTAGCCACAGACCATAGTTTGCATTGGTGACTTGTTTAGTATACCACTAGAAACCCACAATGGTTTATAAGCAATAAACAAATGAAACAAACTGTGTTATGAATTAAAATGGTGTAGACCAACAGATTATTGACTTAAAACAGTTTTTTCATGATTTGCAAGTGGTCCGACCCTATTGCTGAACAATCCATCTATTATCCATCTATTATCTTTTAATTTAACCCAATTGAGGCAAGTCAGATGAAGGCAAAAACTCTGATAATTAACCAACAAAGTAGATTCTCTGTATTGTGACTGAAATCTATGTTCAGAACATTTAGATAAGAATGCTATTCCCCCTTTTCCCAAAATACAAATGTTGAATTGATTGGGTGAATATGACCCGACAAGTAAACAAGAGGAAAGTATTACTCTGTTATATCAGTCTTTGGGTAATATTTTTAAAAAATATTTAAAAGGCAGCAGGGTATTAGCTGCCTTTGACATTCGCTTAGGAGAAACACAAGTGATTTGTGCGTACATTTAAGGACTTTATTAACCAATTTCCTGCTACCTGTAATAATTTATACTTTGCCATTTATCTGATTATTTATCTGGTAGGATTAGAGCACATGTAGTCTAATCCGAACACTGAAAGTTCTTTCTGCTTCATATACAGATTATACTTGTGCCAAGAATTGAGAGCATAAGTATATCCTGAAACACAGCAGGGTATTAGCTGCCTTTGACATTCTGCTTAGGAGAAACACAAGTGATTTGTGGGTACATTTAAAATAGAAGTTGTTATAAACCTTACAAAGCTGTTTTGAGCCATGGCCTTAACAAGAAATATCAGCAATAGCAAAATAAAATGTACGTCCTTTGTATGTAGGATAGTTATATTTGTCTAATCCAAGTCATTTATCAAGATGGGATCTTGGATATAACAGAAGAATACAGTGTATATCCAAGAAAGTAGGTTCATATATTACAAGCGGATATCGTTTTTTTAACATAAAAAATTAAGCATCAGAACACCACTTGAATCTATTTGCAACAGTGCCTCTGGGCCCTACATATTCTACAGGCAATACAATAAAGACAATAAAGCAGTACAGGTAGTCCTTGACTTACGACCACAATTGAGCCCCAAATGTAAGTTGTTAAGTGAGAATTTGTTAAGTGAGTTTTGCCTGATTTTACGATTTTTTTTGTCATGGCTGTTAAGAGAATCACTGAAGTTGATAAGTTAGCAACCTGGTTGTTAAGTGAATCTGGCTTCCCCATTGATTTTGCTTGTCAGAAGCTTGCAAAAAGTGATCACATAACCCCGGGACACTGCAGCGATCATAACTATGAACCAATTGCCAAGTATCTGAATGTTGATCACGTGACCATGAGGATGATGTAAAGGTTGCAACTGTGAAAAACAGTTGTAAATCACTTTTTCAGTGCTGTTGCAACTTTGGTCACTAAATGAACTGTTGTAAATTGAGGACTACCAATGTAGATGGTTGCCAATAGAGAGATAAGAGCATCTTGAGGCTTATGTGGAGCAACCTTATTGATTTGCTAGCTAGCACACAGGCAGGGGCTCCTCAGGGTCCCATCGGCAAGCCAATGTTGGCTGGCGGTCCCCCGGCGGTGAGCCTACTCTGCGGCGGCCCCCGACTTATGGAATCAACTGCCTCTGGACCTCTGCCTGGCCCCTGACCTTCGCACCTTCCGCCGCGATTTGAAGACCTGGCTATTTGACCAAGTCGGGCTGTGATTACCTTACCAGGGACATGGGACAGTTTTAATTTTTAATTCGGTTTTATTGGACCTTATAGTGATTTAATTTCTTTTTAATTATTTATTGTATTTGTATGTTTTAACTGTGAGCCACCCCGAGTCTTCGGAGATGGGGCAGCATACAAGTCCAATAAAATAAATAAATAAATAAATAAATAAATAAATAGTCTATTTCAATACCTGTGCCCCTATTTCAATATCTGTGTCCATCTAGTTAGAGATGCCTGTCAAAAGTCCAGCTCTTTGACAGCTGTCTCAATGAAAAATAATTATTCTAAGCATGTTTTTCGATGTTTTTTAACAAGATTTATTGAACTGAAAGTGAAAAGGTATATGGTTATTAGTGATTGAACTATTTCCCATTTAGAGCAAATTTATTCCCAAATTGTTTAGACCTTTGTTTGCTTCAAAGTTGGATAGAAACTTTGTTAGTTTCTTTCTAATAGATTTCCAGTAATTGGCAAAGAGGTGGTTTTCCCCCCTGATAATAGATGAGCTTCCAAAGCAAGTGGCTATTTACAGAATTGTCTTCTGAATTCTTATCAATCTGGTTACATTATTACATCAACATTACAGTGTGCCTACCAGAACCAATTATTGTTTCTATGGCCTTACTAAATAGACATGCCAAGCATGAGTCTAGTAGCAGCTTGTAAAAACCTGTATTCGCTGAATTAATACAATCGTGCTTTTGGGATCCTATAAAACACTCAAAAGTGTCCCATAACTAAGCTAATTTGAGTGGTTCCTCCTGACTAAAAAAAATGGCACTGCAAAAGAACTGATTAGATATGTAAGAAATATTAGTTCACAAAACCAAATTCTGTAGAAGATTCTGTATTTTCTTTTTCTGCTTTTGTATAAACAGTGTAGCTTTGGGAAATAGGAAGAGGAAGGAGTATTTGGTATTTTTTTTTACCAACTTGATTTATTTATAAAATAATAAAGGCAGGTAGATAGATAGATGATAGTTAGATAGATGATAGATAGATCTATCTGTTTAGATCTATCCATCTAGAACCTCTGGAAGAGGTTTCAAAGTATTTCTAGCAAGACTACCAGATTCTGTAACAGCTTTGTTCCCTATGTCATCCATCTGGTAAACTTGCCATATACATATATACATCCGAACTAGACTATGTTGTTTCTCTGTGTTATATAATATGTATGGGTATATGCATAATTTTGTATTTGTTTATTTTGTCATGTTTATGTAGTGTATATTGGAGGTGGAGACCCTTTGAGAGCTGTATGCAACGAAGTTTCATTTTAATGTATGCCAATTAGTGTACATTCAAAGTGACAATAAAGTTATTCTAAGTCTTCTAGTTAGATGATAGATAGATAGATAGATAGATAGATAGTCCAGTCTATAGGTATGTATAAAGTGGCTGTGATCCCGATTTGAATTTTTGATTTGCTGTGAGTTATTTTTTCGATGATTTATAACAATAAGCCAATTCAGTTTGATTTTTTTCAAGCAATTTGATGAAAAGAATCTTTGGGTGCAAAAGCCCTTCCAGACTGTGAAACTGATTTGAATCCATCTGACTCCATTAAACTATTTAATCTGAATTGTTGATCCAGTTTGTAAAGTCAGCTCAGTTTAGTGATTACATTAAATTGCCTTCCCATTATATGTCCAAAATGATTTTTTGCACAGCCTAGAGCTGGTACTTTTCCCACTGCCCCATATTCTATCCCTTTAGTTAGCAAATATGTGTAAGCAGATTTCATTCTCATTGTGTTCCCCCCCATCCCCCCCTCCCCGTTCTTCTCTCCAACTTCAGGGTTTTCTTTGCTAAAGGGTTTTATCGAGGTTCTGTTGTTTTTCCCTTGGTATTTCTGGAATGTTTGCCGTTTAATACAATGTTATAAATGGACTATATTACGAATAGTACTCACAATCTGAGCATGGGAAATAGATATAATTGAGCTTTGATATATAAATCTACTTTATCCTGTAAAGGAAAATAGTCTAGAGTTGTGACTTCCATAAATTCTGGATGCAAAAGTTTGATTCTTGAACTGATATCACTTTGTGGTAAGATGGAAGATAGATAGATAGATGGATGGATGGATGGATTGATGGATGGATGGATAGATAGATAAAAATATCAGGAGAGGAATGATTGAAAACTCTATTTTGTTATTTCCTGCTCAGAAAAATTGGGGCATACATTACCAAGACATTGAGAGAGTGCTTATTTTTATTGATTGTTACATTTGTATCCCTCCATAATGTCAAAAGACTTGGGGTGATTTACAAAGTATAGAATAGAATAAGAATTAACACATTTATAGCTGGATTAAAATTAGCAACATATATGACAGGCCCCTGCAAGTAACTTGGTGGCAAACCATGAAGGATTACTGGATATACCAGACCAGGAAATCAACTGTAGAGGAAGACTAATGATACTTTTACTGAGGCTGGCTATAATAACAAAATTTTGCAAGTCAGATTCCGGTGAAATCTGCATGAGTCACTTCCAAATGTTATCTCTTTGTGATATAAACATGCTTCCAATCCTTTTGGCTAGGCAGTAGTTCTTAATAACACTTCAATAGTATTTCCTTCAAGATCATCTATCTTTATAGGTCAAGACCAGCACTTTAATTGTACCTGGAAACTCATTGATAACCATTTTAGGGCCTGCAGCACAGATGTGATGTTCTCCTACTGAGGAAGGCTAGCTAATAGGCACTGGCTAATTCATTTTAAACCAACTTCAGCTGCTGGGTGGTCTTTAAAGGGAACATTATGTAGATCATGCTATAGTATTGTAGACAAGGCATGAGTTACTGTAGTGAGGAACTCGAAAGGGGAAGGAATTTGACAGAACTGTACTTTATAAATCTACTGTTAATGGGGGGGGGAATGCTGGACATACAAAAATGTGTTCTACATGGTGCTGCCCTTGAAAACCACCTAGAAGCTAAAACTTGTCCTCGATGTGGCAGCACACACAACAATAAGTACTCTAGGTTTACATAGGTAACACCTTTGTTGTGTGAACTGCACTGACTTCCAGTTTCCTTCCAGGTGCAATTAGAGGTGTTGGTTATTCCTTTAAAGCCCTATCTGGCATAGACCACCTATTGGCACTGCCTTTCCCTAAGGACATTGGTCCATCCTACCAGATTAGATAGGGTGGGCATGCTTCTCTTAAAAGATTGCCACCTTAAGAGACCTAGGAAGTGTGCTTTTTCAATGGCAGCTCCTGCCCTGTCCAACACTCTTCCCTCTGAAAAGCAGGCCACTACTTGCTAATTTATTTAATTCATTTCAATTTTCTCTCTGTTAAGAGTTATCTCAAAGTGTCATACTGATAACAGATAACAGATAATCAGAGTTGGAAGGGACCTTGTAGGTCATCTAGTCCAACCCCCGCCCAAGCAGGAGACCCTACACCATTTCTGACAAATGGCAGTCCAGTCCCTTCTTGAAAGTCTCAAGTGATGGCGCTCCCACAACTTCTGAGGGCAAGATGTTCCATTGGTTGATTGTTCTCACTGTCAGAAAGTTTCTCCTTATTTCCAGGTTAAATCTCTCCTTGTTCAGTTTCCATCCATTATTCCTTATCTGGCCTACAGGTGCTTTAGAAAATAGCTTGACCCCTTCCTCTCTGTGGCAGCCCTCAAATATTGGAAGACTGCTATCATGTCTCCCCTGGTCCTTCTCTTTACTAGACTAGTTAAGGCCAGTTCCTGTAACCATTCTTCATATGTTTTAGTCTCCAGTCCCTAATCATACTGGTTGCTCTTCTCTTTACTTTTTCTAGAGTCTCAACATCTTTTTTGTAATGTGGTGAACAGAACTGGATGCAGTACTCTAGGTGTGGTCTTACTAAGGCTTTATAGAGTGGTATTAGTACCTCCCTTGATCTTGATTGTATCCCTCTGTTAATACAACTTAGGATTGCATTAGCTTTTTTGGCTGCTGCTGCACACTGCTGGCTCATATTTAGCTGGTTGTCCACTAAGACTCCAAGATCCGTCTCACAGTTACTGCTATTGAGCCTGGCTTCACCCAGTCTATATGTGTACTTTTGGTTTTTCTTGCCTAAGCGTAGGACTTTACTTTTCTCTACATTGTTTTTCATTTTGTTAGATATGGCCCAGTGTTCTAGTCTGTCAAGATCCATCTGGATCTTGAGCCTGTCTTCTTGGGTGTTAGTTATTCCTGCCAGCTTAGTATCATCTGCAAATTTGGTAAGTTCCCCTTCTATTCCCTCATCTAAGTCGTTAATGAAGATATTGAAGAGTACTAGGCCTAAGACGGAACCTTTTGGCACCCCACTGCTTACTTCCCTCCATGTAGACTTAGACCCATTAAGGACTACTCGTTGAGTATGGTTTGTCAGCCAGTTGCGAGTCCATCTAGTGGTGGTGCTATCTATTCCACTTTTTTCTAGCTTACTAAGAAGTAGGTTGTGATCTACTTTGTCGAATGCCTTGCTGAAATCTAAATATATTATGCCCACAGTATTTTGCTGGTCTACTAATTTAGTCACTATGTTGAAGAATGAAATAAGATTGGTTTGGCATGATCTGTTCTTAACAAACCCGTGCTGACTGCTAGTTATTACTTGTTTCTAGATGTTGGCAGATCTGTTTTTTTATTATCTTTTGCAGTATCTTCCTGGGTATTGATGTTAGGCTGATTGGTCTATAGTTTCCTGGTTTTTTTTTCCTTTTTTGAAAATGGGAACCACATCAGCTCTTTTCTAGTCCTCTGGTAGTTCTCCGGTGCTCCAGGATTTTTGAAAGATATGGTGCAGTGGGTCTGAGATGACCTCTGCCGGCTTCTTTAAAACTCTGGGATGTAATACATCAGGTCCCGGTGATTTGTGTTCATCAAGATCAGACAGGTGTTCTCTTACTAATTTTTTGCTTAATTTAGCTTTTATTTCTGGTCTGTCTTTTACGGTTATGTTTTTGGTGGGTTGAGCTATAGTTTCTTTTTGCCTGAAGACCAATGCAAAGAATGAATTAAGCAGTTCTGCTTTCTCTCTGTTGCCTGTTACTTCCTTGCCGTCTTCTCTCTTTAGTGGACCAACTGTTTTCTTGATTTTTTTCTTGTTATTTACATGTTGGAAGAAACTTTTTTTTTATTATCTTTGACTTTTGTTGCAAGTCTTTGTTCGTTCTGAGCCTTTGCTCTCCTGACTTCGTCTTTGCAGATTCTGGCTATCTGCTGATATTCTGCCTTAGTTGTATGTCCTTCTTTCCATTTTTTGTACTTGTCCTGACTACAGTTAAAAGTTGATAAGCTGTTTTAAAAGATAAAATATGATGTTATCATGTTTTAAATGATAAAATAAAACAAGAGACTCTGTTCTGTCATAGGAGCTGAAAAGTCTATACTTCAGTGGCTGTCTCATCAATGAAATAGTTAGATGTCCTTAAACAAATCTATCAATGGTAAAATCTATAATATGGGAGCATTATTAACAGGGAAGCATGAAGGTTTATGTAATATAAAATACTTGAATTCCGAAGACAAGATGGTGTGATTGTTATTGATGTTCCCAACCTGTTAACAATATCAATAGTTTGTAATAGCAATAGCACTTAGACTTAGACTTGTATATCTCTTTACAGCCCTCTCTAAGCGGTTTACAGAGTCAGTCTATTGCCCCCAGCAATTTGGGTCCTCTTTTCACTGACCTCAGGAGGATGGAAGGTTGAGTCAACCTTGAGCCTGGTGTGATTCGATCTGCCAAATTGCAGCAGGAGTAGCTTAGGCTTGTATTTGTTGTATTTGTTATGACTCACTCTCCAACCCTTAAGAACTCAAAGACACGTATGTGTTATTTAGTTACACTGGTTTCAGTAATCCTTAAGCACCTTACACTTAATTGGGTTATTTCTATTATGTAGAAGTAAGTAAGGAGGAAATGTTTGGGATCCATAATCAGCTATTGGTTCCAGCAAATTTCATAATGAAGCCTCTCACTGATTTCAATTTGGCTTAATTGTGTACAGGAAGTAAATAGCTCAAAATTCTGAGAAAATTGAAACATATCCACACCTTTCTCAATCTTGTGTTGACCATATACATTGGATTACAGCTGTTCTCTGCATGTGTCTTGTAAGATACAAAATTATAGGATTGTTTTCTGTCTTGTTTCGCAATCACATTTATCTTTTGAACAACCCTATCAAGCAAATTACATTGTGGGCAACTGTAGTGGAGCTTTGCCAAATGAATATTGATCTCTTTTCTTTAATGCAGTCTGGAATTCAACCCAAACAATCACATATAATAGAAAAGAAACCGGGTCTCGTATTTCATGTCGCCTGTACCGAATGCTGAAGTAAAGGCAAACCCTGTATGTTTATTTTGCTAAGTGCATAAACCACTTTTTCTCTAGAAGAGATTTAATGGCGGCATGTTATAAAAAGATAAGTTCTGCATAATAGCAACAATGTCATGGGACATAGTGAAACATGTGTAATAGTGTTTCAACATAATGATAGGAAAGTTCAGCTGTTAAACTAGCAGTTTACAAAGGTGTTCATGAAAAATTCACAGGCTGGAAATACTAAAAGAAAAAGCTAACAAGAACCCTTCACCTATTTCATTTGTTTGTGTTCAAGAAATAAGATCAAGTCAGGGCACACTGAATGTGTCTTCTCTAATTAGGTCGAATATGATTCACTGGCTGATTGCAAGGTTGATGAGAGACTGTCATTAAATCATTCCACTACACAGAAGATTATTTGCCTGGTTTGGTATAATTCCAAACAGGTTATTTGGCATGTTAAGGAACCAATCATGTGTTCTCATTTCTTTGCAAGCAGGATCAGGGTCAGTCTAATTATGTGAATACCAAACATGAACATTCTCAGGTATAAGTCAAGCGGTAACTACATTTCAGAAATACCTGGTTTCTGAGCAATTCTGGAGGCACCGTTCTATTATTCCAAGAACTTCTGCTTGAATAAATACACATATAGCTTTCATACAGGCATGAAGAATACTTGTGATTAACCTCGCATCAAAAATAGGAAACGAATACTGTATGAATTCTGGAAAGCAAATTGTTACACTTATTACAATACAGATAGTCCTCAACTTATTGTTCTGACCTAGGCTTCCCCAAAAAGCACTAAGCAGACTCTTTGTCCTGGCAAAACCCCTTTTATTAAACGAAGGTGAATTTCTTGCATTCGCATTCAGCCAAAGGCCTGGCAAACAGTCTTTCAAGGGTGTAATTAGGAGCACAGACTTTATCTAGCTTGGAGAGCTGCCAAGTAAATAGTTTCAAATGCAGTGCTGACAAGGAAGGACTCGGCACAGAGTCTCTGAGATGCACAGACAGATCTTCACACTGCTGCAACGAATGAATTGTTTCTTGCAAAAGCCCCCTCCTCTTTTGCTCCTCTTTTAATCCCTATGGGAGGGACCATTCGCCGTCTGCCTGTGGCTTTACTCCCACGTTGACCCTTAGTTCATAATAATTCTTTTCTTTTGGCAGCTCTGTGCATGCACAGGCTGGGAACCAGCTCCAGCTGCTCTCCCGCCTCACTGTTGTCCGACTCTGAAGGCAGCTGACAACTGCCAGACTGCCCTGGCCCCATCTCTGCCTCTGATGCAGAGCCCTCGTCTGAGCCTTCCTCAGCCTCCACAACTGGCCCATGTTCCTCCCCAACCTCCTCACGATCCGACTCTGCTGCCAGCTCCACTAGCCGCCGGCAAGCCACAACACTTATGACCGCAATTGAGCCCAAAATGTCTGTTGATAAGCAAGACTGTCGTTAAGTGAAATTTGCCCCACCTTACCGCCTTTCGTGCCACAGTTGTTAAGTGAATCACTGCAGTTGTTAATTTAGTAACACTGTTGTTAAGTGAATTGGGCTTTCCCATTGAGTTTGCTTGTCAGAAGGTCACAAAAGGTGATCACATAACCCTGGGACATAGCTAAAAGTCTGTAGAGATTCTCAGTCATTCAGGCCATGGTTATCTCAAAAGTGCTTTTTCAGGAGGCAACTGGACTTTCTTTGTTTTTTCTTCAAAGATTGTCAAATAAAGATATATCCATGTATAGATGGAATTGCTTTGATCTCCCAGTGGTATATATCCAACTATAGGAAATAGTAACTAGTTTAGTTTGCAATATTGAATACTTTGCAAAGACAAAGAAAGGGGTCAATTTATTGTATAATTTAAAATATGTTGGTATATAATTGGACAGACTTCAAAATGTAAAACATTGAAGTTTGATGGATCACACTTGAATTGAGTAAAAGATACACTTAATTCTGCCACAAGGTAGATTAAAATGTAGTTATTGTTGCTACAGCATCTATTCAAAACCCATGTTTGTTTTGCATACTAAATTCATGTGCAAGATTAGCATGTTTGAGGAAGAAGGAATATTCAATTTCCTTAGTGATGAGTTAAATTTTCACTGGCTTGATTTAGAATGATTTCACCTAAATTATGTCTGTTTTTAAGCTAATTCAAAATTATTCCTAATTAATTCATTTTAAACTCATATTTATTTGCTAAATTTATTTGCCACTTATCTAGCCATGATGTAGTCCCATGTGTTAACAGAAGTAAAATAGCAGTAAAGTAGCAGAACAATAAAATATACAATGAAAACACAACAAAAATACATCAATATGATATTCCCTGCCAAAAAAATTCTATAAAGGAAAATAAGGAAATATAGTATGTGACATGCTGTACGATGTTACAAAATTAAGTAAAGCAGAATTAAGTTTTCTTTTATTTCAATTTCCTACTTTAATATTAAAACCCCATTAATTTGCTAAAAGTATTTTTATGCTGCTTTAATCACCAGATTCTAAACAGCTTACTAGCAACAACAACAATAACACACACACACACACACACACACACACTGGATGGATGGATGGATGGATAGATAGATAGATAGATAGATAGATAGATAGAACTCACTATAGTAAAGAATAAAAGTGCCAATAGTATCAATATGTCACATGTAGCAATACAGTAAAAAAAGTACCAAAAGTATTAATATATCAGAAATGAAAGATGCAATCAGCAATTATAATATTAGGTTATAAAACCATAATGCCTGTATCGTCAGACAATTGGATTTGTCTCGGTCTTAGGTGCCTTCTGTACATTCTTGCTTTAGTCTCCAAATATGTTTTAAAAAGCTTCCTGAATGTTAGAAGTTAGAGTATAATTTTTATATATGGTGGGATGGCTTTCAACAGAGCGGGAATGACTGTAGAAAATACCCATCTCTGATACCTAGCTTGTACCTGATGAGAAGGAGTGGGGTGAAATCTCAGAATATGGGCAAGCAGATTCTGTTTGTAATAGAGTAAGGAAGATGACCTTGACAGAAATATATAAAAACTGTTAGCTAGGTGAAAGAGACTGAATTATAATGCTTTTAAAGTTTAGAACACTGAGCTTAGATTTTGAAGTGGCTCAGTTAGACAGCTCCCTAATTCACTAGGATATAAGAAGGAAGAGGACATACAGTACAGTCAGGCATGCACAATTATGTTATTATAGCCAAACTAAATAAAAATAAAAATCTCAAAAACTTCTGGTGGAGTTGATTTCTTTGACTTGTCTACCTAGTGTGGCTGACAAAAAGTTGTCTATGTATGCAGATTATTTGTTTAAAAAAATTAAATGAAGTCATAAATCATCCTTTGATATGTGGCTTGATGCTATTATGAGTGGGCAACTGGTAGACCCTTGACCTCATCTAATAAATGAAGAAGAAACCTGGCCAGACTTCTTGACCTGCAGCTCTCCTTGTGATGTCCCTCACTGTAATCCTTGGAGGTAGCAAACAATAATCCAAAGTGTATGCAGGTAGTTCTCGACTTACAACAGTTCATTTAGTGACTGTTCAAAGTTACAACAATACTGACTTACAACCGCTTTTCACACTTTGCAGCATCCCCATGGTCACGTGATCAAAATTCGGCTCTTGGCAACTGATTCATATTTATGACGGTTGCAATGTCCCAGGATCTGGTGTTTACCTTTTGTGATCTTCTGACAAGCAAAGTCAATGGGGAAGCCAGATTCACTTAACAGTTTGACTAAGTTAGCAATTGCTGTGCCACACTTAACAAGTGTGGCAAGAAAGGTCATAAAATGGGCAAAACTCACTTAACAGATGTCCCATTTAACAACAGAATTGTGGTCATAAGTCGAGAACTACCTGTATTGCCTCTAAGCCAGAAGGAGGTACAATCTTATCTGTGGGATTCAAAAATTTTTACTATCGGTTCTGTGGGTGTGGCTTGTTGGGCGTGTCTTGATGGGCATGGTTTGGTGCACATTTCTATAAGCCTGATAGAGGTTTATAAAATAAATAGCTCTATAGCACTAATACAGAGCATTCCTTCTCCATTATAGCATTAGTTCTTGGAAAGATACTGCAAAATCCCATTCCCTCCCCACCCCACTAACCTGCTTTCCAGCTCCGTTCTCCTGTGCAGGGCAACAAAAGAAGACTCAGCTGATCAGCTGGGACTTGGGAAGCAGAAAATAGATGGAGTGGGGCCAGTCAGAGGTGGTATTTTCTGGTTCTCCAAACTACTCAAAATTTCCACTACTGTTTCTCATCGGAACCTGCTGAATATCACCTCTGAATCTTAACCTAAAGAGATTTCTTATTCCTATCTTGAACTCTTCCAAACCTTGGTGCAACACTTGTGTACTAAGAACTGAGTTCACACAATTTACTAAGCCAAAATATGGTAGTTTGATTATGTTTTAGCAGAAGATGCAAATCCCAAAAGTTGTAATTTATTCCCAAATTGTGGTTAATCAAAGCATAGCTCACTGTCATATGCCACCCAACTCATGAGGAGAGTTTGCTTATTTTCCGTAAAAGTCAGGACATTGCAAGAAAAGACTTACATGGAAAGTAATGTTGAATTAATTGTATGAATGTAGGACATCATGAATTGTACAAAAAGATACATGGAGTATGCATTTACTCCATGGAAGTACTTTTAATTCCTTTTCTGTTTCATGCATGTGTCTTTCACATTTTTCCATATTCAGTATATTTCTATATATTTAACACCCCACCCAAATTATAGCTTTTATTTATTTTTCACAGATTTTGTATAAATAATTAAATCCAATGAGAAAGTGGTATGTATTATCACTGAAAGAAAAATAGCCTGTAATTGAGATTCTATTTGGTTAAAGCCTAGAATCTTTATCTTTCTGTTTCTTTTAAAATGCTTTAAAAATTTTTGAAGCGTTTTGAAAACAGGATTGTTTTCTTTTATGGGAGAATGTTAAAGAAATAGGCATGTGAGTTTACCATTCATGAAAAACAGTGGGAGTTTACTGACTTCAAAGTGGTAGGGTTGCCCCCTCAAACCCAGAAAAAGTCCAAATTTAAATTCTGATGATGGGAAATGGAAATGTGTAAAAATGGGTTACCGCACTGTAAAAGTGAGATAATAACTCTCATATGTTTTTCTTGTGATCCTTTAGCAGTGTAGAAAGGAAGACCATCTAGAATAATCAGTAAGATTTTCAGTTCTATATGTGTCCTATTTTCAGTTTTTATTTTTACTGTTATATGATTGTTTTCATTTCATAGTCACTTGATTTCTTTTTGCTAACTTGGTTAATTAGTTTTCTTTGATCAAATTGTCATTTCATTTGGCACCAACAACACTTAGAAGTATTTTTAGTTCATTTTTTTTCTCCCACACAGCCTGACATGTGAATTGCATACCCACCAGGTTATTATGTTATCATAAAATGAAATATGGACATTTCAGATGGAATGAATATATAAAAGACAAGTAGATCGTGAAACTGCAAATAAATACAAACCTTTGCCTCTTTCCTTTCCCCCTATTTTATAAATCAAATCTCTTGGTTTTTGTAAACAAAATGGAAGTTATAACTGAAATCTGCCTCTCTGTTTAAGGTTTAAAATATTTTCATACTCTTCCCTCATGTGCTCTATCTTAAATGCCAGCAAGTGACCAAATTTTCAGGAACTGGTCTTTCTCCTAACTGATCCTTCTAATTGTGGATACCAGAAAATTAATCTTCGGTGTTTCAACATATGAATTGCCTTTTTCCTTCCCTATTATCCTTAAAATTACAATTAGCTTTAGACAATAATATCACAGGCATATCTTCCTCTTTTGTATCTTAGTGGCACCAATTTAATACATAATTTTCATGTTTTTGTTTCTGTACTGTCGGTGTGATTTTCCAAATGAATGGGTCTGCACTATGTTTAACAAAATGTTGCATTTATGAAAAACAATGTATTTCCAAATGACTTTGAGCCAGTTTGAACTGGATTCTTGCTCTACTTGATTGCATACTTTGTATTCATTTTGTTTTTCCCTTCTCCTCAATTTATTTAAAAGCCATTTTTGTTGCATCATTTGCACTGAATTTTGGGAGTGGTGTTTGTCTCACTAGGAGGATTTCCCTTCTTGTCCTTAGCTTGTGCTCAGTTGAGTCTTCTTTTATTTTTTATCTCCCATAGATGCTCAGTGTCAATTTCCGGCAGCTAAAGTATGTACTATCTTCCTCATTCCATCCTTTGGAATAATTTTTGGACATTGTTTTTTCATATTCTATGTTTGTTTTTGGTCGTTTTGTCTGAAAAGCAGAATGGAAGGATGGACTTCACTTTCATCACAGTTATTCCTGTGGCATATCTTAATTTTTGTTTATATATATAGCTAAACCACATTGCGGGAACATACTTTCCACACTCCTTATTTTCTTAGAAAATGAATAATTGAAGACAATAATTTCTATAAACGTTCAGAATGTCCCAAATAATTAGAAACTTTGAAATATAGATAACATTATGTATCTTATCTAGGGAACAGCACCATGTATTGTATTGAGTTAAGCTATTTTGATTCTGTAACTTATGATGTTACAGCATAAATATATGATAGCCATCTACCTATAGTACAGAGGTGGGCAACTATGGCCCCTTTAAGATCTGCGGACTTCAACTCCCAGAATTTCTGAACCAGCATGGCTGGCTTAGGAATTCTGGAAGTTGAAGTCTACAGATCATAAAGGGACCATAGTTGCCCACCGCTGCTATAGTACAAGGGTCTTCAAATTTGGCAAGCTTAAGACTTGTGAACTTCAATTCCCAGAATTCCTGAGCTAACATGACTGGAGGAGGAATTCTGGGAGTTGAAGTCCACAAGTCTTAAAGCTGTCAAGTTTGAAGACCCCTGCTATAATAGATGCTGTTGTGGTGCAAAGGTTAGAATGCAGTATAGCAGGCTAACTCTGCCGACTGCCAGAAGTTCAATTTTCACCAGCTCAGGGTTGACTCAGCCTTCCACTCTTCTGAGGTCTGTAAAATGGGGACCCAGATTTGTTGGGGGCAACATGCTGATTCTATAAACTGCTTAGAGAGGGATGTAAAGCACTGTTAAGCAGTATATAAGTTTAAGTGCTGTTGCTATTGCCTTCCAAACATTTAGAAGAGGAGGTAGATTTTTGTTTACCATGCACAAACATTTACTTTGATTTCTTATCATTAGCCTTCCAAAATGTGGTAAAGAAGTTACTCTTCCCCTAAGTGCTGGGGTAGGGTAAGGTTGGAACCTGAAGAAGGTGGCAATGATTGCAGTGGAGCAAGTTTTTGTTTCTATTGTGCTTTAGTTTTACTATTGTTGTGAGCTGCCCAGAGTTGTGTCTTTTAAGATGAGAGGTTATATAAGTCTTTTAAATGAATAAATAAACAAAATAAATTAATCAAAAGCTTTTCCAATACTTGCAAATAGAAGCAAATAATGGTTGCCACTTCCATCTGGTTTCCATCATTTCTTTTTTAATTGATAAAGTATTAGAAAAAGACAGGTGCTTTTAGAATTAATAGTGAGCAAAGAACCATGTATTAAAACAGTGCATGCTATCTTTTGTGCTTTTAATTTAGAAATATTTTATACCATTGAAATGCAAAGAAATTAAATTAAAATTTAAGGAAAACAGATACATGAAAAGACAGGCAATCCAAATATTTTCCCCTTTTTAATTAGATCACGTATTGTATTAAGTATTTTTCTGTACAAAAAATGATGTCTTATCTATATATATAAAAGCAAAATACCACTCACGCATCATCACAAAATCTCCAGAACCATAAAGCCTACAAACATGAAATTTGCCACTTATGTTCCTCTTGGCTTCTAGGTGCTCACTAAGAAAGGATTTTTCGTAATGACCACTAGAGCATTGGTATTTCATATATTATTATTAACATGCTCTGATGCTAAGGAGTTCTACCCCCACTCCCCACCTGAAAAGAAATCTGTTCCAAATGCAAAACACAAGCAGGGGAGAGGAGTTTCAGTTTCAGTTTCAGTTTCACAGCACCAAGCAGCTTTAATACAGAACAGTTGAGCTAAGCCACACCCAGGCTCCTTGCTGTCTCCTTCTTGCTCACACAACAAATACTGTTTCCGTTTCCAAACAGCCCTCAACTCTCTCACACACTGACAGGATGCTAGCCAGATGAATACCAATGGATGCTGGTAGGCAGAGGCAGAACCTCCCCCCCTTATTTTCCTCCCCAAAAAACTAAGGGCGACCACATAGTTTCGCAGTGAAGCGCGGGTATCGAGCTAGTTAACTATAATTCTCTCAGGGAACAGATGAATAGCTGAGTTTATTTCTTAGCTAAAAGAAATTATAAAAGGTTCCAATATTAAAACAGAGCTGATGGATGATATCTAAAAAGTCCATAAATGGTCAAGATTGTGTAAATGTATAAACAGTCAGCATAACAACATATTGTACCATTTGCATTTGTATCTAATTAATTCTTTTTATATTTGCTATAAATGAGCATTATAATAGAATACAAACTTTTGTTTATCACTCAATTTTCTTGTTGCTTTCATCTTGTGGTCAAAAGGGGTAAAATTGCATGTTCTAATATAAAAGTATGACCATTGTAGTTGAAATTATCATGTACACATGAGATTAAGGAGAAATGTCAGAAACCGTAAAATGCACTTTCTCAAGTATTTCTCTTAATAAATGCTTGTATAGCTAGGAGCAAAATATTTTATCTTTCTATGATGTTTACATTTTTACTTTCAGTAATGTTTCTTTGGGGAAAATATGCCTGATGCTAAACCAGATTACTAATAATTTCAAACAGAATAAGTTTTGTTTTGTAGCAGATAAAAGACTGTCAAATCAATATCACAAACATAATTGAGAGCAGACCAGTGGGGAATATATATTAGAATGGGGTGGAATGATCCCACAAATAATGAAGAGAAGCTTTGAGGATAGGGCAGCATACCTACTCTACTTCAGGTGACTCCAGAATACAGATGGGAATTCTACTAACAGTAGTTCTATTTAAGTGTCGGGATGGGGTTGCTCCTAAAGCCTGCTATATCACTTTTCTAACTTAATTCTGAATTGTATCTATACCAGCATAAGGTGAGTTAATTAATTTCCTCCCATACATTTTAACTGATTTTTTTTATAAAGAAGAACACCAATGCAAAATTACACTATTAAAAAACACTAGACCCAAACATCCTGCCACTGGTGTTTGCAACTCGCCAATTAGGGTTGTTCTCTCTATAAAAGAAATCAGGGTAAATGGAAAAGTTGATAGGATCTACTCAATACTAAAACAAAAGTTGCTACTTATGAAATTCACTTTTGTAATTTTATTTTTTTATTTGTATCCCAACTTTATTATTTTTACAAATAACACAAGGTGGTAAACATATCCTACACACTTTCCTGTTCCAATTTTCCTCACAACAACCACCTTGTGAGGTGAGTTTGGACTGAGAGAGTGTCACAGGCCTAAAGACACCCAGCTGGCTTTCATGCCTAAAGCAGAACTTGAACTCAATACTCCTGTTTTCTAGCCTGGTGCCTTAACCACTACCACCAGGACTGTCAAACTTCTGGCCATGGGCCAGATATATCACACACTGGCCATGCCCCTGCCTGGTTTAGCAAAGGGGAAAAAAGTCCCGATACATCATGCGATGCCGCCATGACGACACGAGTTTGACACTCTTGCACTAGACCATACTGACTCCCATTTGCTAGTTTTTAAAATTTGCTAGTTTTTAAGATGTATTTATTTGATTGATTGATTGATTGATTGATTTGGTGATTCAATCCACAAAAATGACTCTGGGTGGCTTACAGTTGTTAACATTATATATATTTGTGTGAAAGTATGTGTATGACATGTTTATTCATTAAAACCATGTTCCTTTAATAGAGTTGGAAAATAAAATGTTAAAAAATAGCAATAGCACTTAGACTTACATACTGCTTCACAGTATTTGACAGCCCTCTCTAAGCAGTTTACAGAGTCAGCATATTGCCCCCAACAATCTGGGTCCTCATGCTGCTGGCCTTGGAAGGATGGAAAGCTGAGTCAATCTTGAGCCAGTGAGAATTGAACTACTGGCAGTCATTTGTGTGTGTGTGTGTGTGTGTGTGTGTGCGTGTGTGTGTGTAGGTAGGTAGGTAGGGTAGGTAGGTAGGCAGGCCATCTTTATATGGCCACCCATCTCACAATGTACAATTGTGGATGGCGGACAACAGTGAATGGTGCTTCATTAATGGTGCTTCATTAATGCAGTTGTGTAAATGTTTTTATAATTCGCTCAGATGTACTTATTATCCAAATATTGTACTTTCAAATTCTTCTTTTACTTTTTCTATCAGCTGTTTTGATTTTGCAGTACTTTCCTAAAAGTTTACAATTATAGTTTGTATTGTTTTTGGCATTTTTATAGGACCTGTCAGGATTGCTGCCTTATGAATATTCCGTAACTATTGCTTTTCATCTTCTGAAATACATTTTATTTTAGAACAAAATAGCAGTTAATCTAATTGTAAGAATATGCCATGGACATAATAGTGCAGATTCTTTGAGAAAATTTGAATGCAAATCTTTGACTGATGTACAGCTTTGAATGATAAAATAATAGAATTCGGTACAGGTGATCCTTGACTTGAAACCATTGGCTTAATGGCTGTTCGAAGTTACAATGGCAATGAAAAAAGTGACTTATGATCATTTTTTAACACTTTGGAAGCCATATTAGCACCAGACGCTTACGCACTGCCACATTATTGAGCCTGGGAAAATGGGAGGGGGGAATTTCTTGGAATGTATGTGGTTAGACATAATAGTATTCTTCTTCCAAGTCAAGGTCATGTTATTCTGCATCTGGGTGAGGGGACGTCTCAAGTTGGGATGGATGGTGATTGGGGCATGTGAAGCGATGATGGGTGCAGAGAGTAAATTTGTAGTTTTTACTTATTGCAAGGGAGCCCGGAACTTTCAAATTCGGGATTCCCCGGATGTGCCCGTTTACTATCCAAATAAAACAGAACTTTTGAGAAGATGTCTGTCTCAGAGTTATTGTTTGGAGGTTTTCTGGAATGCTAACAAACACTTTTTAACACTTAGAACCATTGCAGTATCTCCATGGTCATGTGATCAAAATTCAGATGCTTGGCAACTGACTCATATTTAGGACAGTTGAAATGTCCCGGGACACGTAATCATCTTTTCTGACCTTTGAACAAGCCAAGTTAATGGGAAAGCCAGATTCACTTAACAACCGTGTTACTAACATAACTATGGCAAGAAAGATCATAAAATGGGGCAAAATTCATTTAGCAATGGTCTTGCTTAGGAATGGAAATGTTCAGTTCAATTGTGGTTATATGCATCCAGGACTTAGCTGTAGTTAGGACCAGGGCAGTGGTGGGATTCAAATTTTTTTTACTACCGGTTCTGTGGGCATGGCTTGGTGGGCATCTTGGTGGGCATGGCAGGGGAAGGATACTGTAAAATCTCCATTCCCTCCCCACCCCACTAACTTGCTTTCCAGCTCTGTTCTCCTGTGCAGGGCAACAAAAGAAGACCCAGCCAATCAGCTGGGACTCGGGAGGCAGAGAATAGATGGGGGTGAGGCCAATCAGAGGTGGTATTCTGAACTACTCAAAATTTCTGCTACAGGTTCTCCAGAACTGGTCAGAACCTGCTGAATACTTCCTCTGGACCAGGGTCAAGATAAACTCTCATGCATACAGTTTGCTTTAACAGAACATTATTAAATAGAGGCTGTTCTATTTTTTATGCAAACCCAGAAAAATCCCTGTTAAACCCTAATCTAAAGTTACTGAACTTTATGATCTCATAAAATAATGTGCCTGAGCAAATATATAATTTTATGTTTAACATGATAGCATGCTTCATTCTTGTCAGTTGCTGGGGTTTAATAGCATGCTAAATCAATAAAACAGAACCCAATGCTAGTCTAGTCTAATTAGTCACATGAATGTATCTTCTGTAAGGTATTTTTTAAGAACAAAGAAACAGACATTGATTTCAACAAAAGGGTAAAACAAAACACTTGCAATTGTTCATATGGAAGGGAAGAAATTAATATTTTTAATTCCTATCCGTAGCATCTCATCCTGCAACTGATAATATTCTAGAGGAATTGTAACCTTAATAAATAATCTGTATATATGTGCAAGTATATGTGAGATACAAGGGATGAACATTTGCATTGCAAGGTCAAAATTAGTAGTATTTTGATTGTAAAACCCTATATATCTCTTGAACTCTAGATTTTGGCTAGATTATTCCCTAAATTTAAGTGGCAGGTTTAAATTTGCCAGCGACACACATACTTGTAAATTTGAAATACTAATGACCTAAAACCGTGATATTTTGGCAGCTATGAAGGCCATACAGACATATTGACTTCCTGTTCCCTTGCCAAATAGGATGAAAAAAAATCCCTTTCTATATTAAATTTAGCAGACACTACTGAAAATTGAAGTTAATTCTTATTTAAACCAATAACCTCTGATTAATCCAAGGACGGATTAATCCAACATTGCCTTAATTTGTTAAACAAAAGATCATTATGAATGCTTATCGATATTACAAATAGGATGCAGTAAAGTAATAGTTTCAATGCTTCAGTACAGTGTAATTTGGTGCATATTTAAAAGATAATGCCTGATGAAAACTTATTTAGTTTTACTACAAGTAAAAAAAAACCAAATAGAAAACTGTTGAAAGATTACAATAAATCATTATAAGTATTTAATCTTGGCCTTTGTGAAAAAAACAAAACAAAGTATAACAAATGTTGATAGAATTCCATTGTTTCCTGCCTAGCAATAGTCTCTTTGAATTGACTGAGACTTATTTCAGAGAAAAGTGCACTGATTTTCTTGAATGTCAAAAGGAAACTACGCATGCTTTTAGATTGAATTTAAAACCTGCTTAGCTCCGAGTTTCACTGCTATTGCTGCTTGTTTGTTATTATTTTACTTCTGTCCTGCACTCATGAGTATTAGCTCATCAGGGGAGTAAAATTCAGTGAGAAACTAGCACCTCTGTGAAAAGTGTTGGAATGTTCCAGGGTGTCCTTGGGGATTAGTTAGTGTCTTTCACAACAATGAACCCCCTGTCAACAGTCTTGGTCATGGGCAAACACCAGCCAAGCATACATAAGTTCTTATCAGCTCTAGTTAGTCTGTGCATTCAAAAAAAGCAATGTCATAAAAACCTTCAGTGGCTGGTAATTCCACAGTTCCCTGCTCGAGCTGAAAAGAATTCCCAAACAACACAGGCCTCTTATCAGCTTTAATTGCTAGGCAGTGAAGAATTGGTGTTTGCTCAACGTCATCCAGTCTTAAAAGCTGTGTGGTGGGTTATGTGGTAGAGATCCTGAAATGTTTAGCCTGTAGGTGTTCAGTGGAAATTGGAGAAACACAATGTTAATGGTAATTTTTTTAAAAAATTACATTTATATGCCGCCCTTCTCCGAAGACTCAGGGTGGCTTACAATTTTTGGGATACAACCCAATGTACTCAGCAATAGCCTTCCTTCCATTGTATATGCCTGCTTATTACTAAGCGGCATTTTTACAAAGTCAGCTTATTGCCCCCAACAATCTTGGGTCCTCAGTTTACCTACCGAGAGGATGGAAGGCTGAGTCAACCTTGAGCCTGGTGGGATTCGAGCCTGCAATAATTGCAGGCAGCTGGAACTTAAGAGAACTTAAGAGCTAGGCATTTAGCAGCCTGCACCACCAAGGCCCTTTTAATTTAATTTAATTTAAGTATATGAATATAAGTATATGAATATAAAAGGAATGAAAGCTATGGGGTTTGCAGGGAGAATAACTCTTTGTTTTGTATATTAAGCATATAAACAGGAATTTATGTTGGATAAACTGTTGGATAAACTGTTGTAAAGTATTGTCTTTAAATCCAGTTTAATTTTAATCAAGAGAAATTTTATTAATGACTACACAGTATTAGGATATAATACTGAGGTGGCATCAGTTGTGCTGGCTGATGACTTATGGTAGACTTGAGCAGGAGAGATGCATTCAGCCTGGCCCTCTTTGATCTCTTGGGTGGGTGGGTGTATGAAGAATGAAGACCTGATCTTGGGAAACATAGAATATAATAAAACTGAAGGAACTTTGGAGGTCTTCTAGTCCAACCCCCTGCTGAAGCAGGAGTCTCTATACTATTTCAGACAAATGGCTGTCCAGTCTCTTCTTAAAAACCTCCAGTGATGGAGCACCTACAACTTCTGAGCTGTTTAATTGGTTAATTGTTCTCACTGTTAGGAAGTTTCTCCTTAATTCCAGGTTGCTTCTGTCTTTGATTAGAATGGGAATGGGACAGTGGTGGAATTTAAAAGATTTTACTACCGGTTCGGTGAGTGCGTGGTTTGCGTGTACGCAGAGGGTTTGCTACTGACCTTCTCCTGCAGTCCTGCACTCTCCCTGTGTATGAAACAGCTGATGCATGGCAATCTGCTGTGCCGCGTGAAGCAGCTGAGCTTGAAAACTTGGAAATCAAAATCAGAATAGAGACAGGGTGAGTGGGTGGGTGGGCCAAGCAGCTGATCGTCGGAGTGAACTGGTTTGCTCACAGATGATCCTCAAAGCTACCGGTTCAGCCGAAGCAGGCCGAACCGATAGAATACCACCACTGGAACGGGAAAGGAATGAGTGAGGTGTTATGGGAGGCTCTCTCAGGATGAAATAATCTTTTTGAAAAAAAAAACCTCAAAATAATTCTGCCTCAATTTTGTTGTACATAAAATGGGTCAGAGAGAAACTCCAACAGGGTTTAAAGATTCTGTTATTTCCTCCTACAACAATAAACTGTGCTCTGTCTGTTTCTTAACCTTGCTTGCCTCAAAGGGCTAAGAGAGGTGTTCACCATTATCATCCAAGGTATTCTTCTGGACTGCCTCAGAGGTTGGCAATGGGGGACATTGTCTTGAGGTGATTTTTATTCCTCTGGGTTTAGCTCCAGTCATTTGGGGGGGACTGTCTTTAGGAGAAATGCCTCAACCTCTACTCTCTCTCCCTCCTTTTATTTAACATCTATATGAAGCTGCTGGATGTCATTCATCATATGGGGTGGAGTGTTATCATTATGCTTATGATACTCAAATGTGCATCTCCCCCTAACCAGTCAAGTGATGCTGTCAAGCTCCTTTTCAAGTGTCTGAAGGCCACAGGGGCATGGATGAGGAAGAATGGACTTTAGTTTAACTCTAACAAGGTTTTTGTAATGGTATGTGAGAATGACATTAATGGAAGGAAAGAGTAGATGAACAAAGGAAATTTGTTAATGGAAGGAAAGAATAGATAAACAAAGCAACTATAAAATACAGATAGTCCTCGGGTTATGACCATAGTTGAGCCCAGCATTTATGTTGCTAAGTGAAACAATTGTTAAGTGAGATTTGCCCCATGTGACTTTTCTTGCCACAAGTTGTTAAGTGAATCACTGAAGTTTCTAAGTTAGCAACATGGTTGTTAAGTGAATCTGGCTTCCCAATTGACTTTGCTTGTCAAAAGGTCAAAATGGGGACCCCATGTTCACAGGACACTGCAACTGTCTTAAGTATGAATCCCTTGGCAAGCACCTGAATTTTGATCACATGACTGCAATGGTTGTAAGTGTGAAAAACAGTCACAAGTGACTTTTTTCAATGCTGTTATAACTTTGAATGGTCACTAAATCAATAGTTGTAAGACAAGGACTACCTCAGTGGTGGGATTCAAATTTTTTTACTACCGGTTCTGTGGGTGTGTTTTGGTGGCGTGGCAGAGGAAGGATACTGAAAAATCTCCAGTCAGGTGGTATTTGCTGGTTCTCCGAATTACTCAAAATTTCCGCTACTGGTTCTCCAAAACTAGTCAGAACCTGCTGAATACCACCTCTGGACTACTTGTATCAAAAAGTAAAAAAAAAGGAAGATAAAAAGGGATTTAAAAAAAACACAAGAACTGTTAAGTTTCTGACACCTCCTCTTTAAATATCTGCTAATGTGTAATGTGTGATGAACACATTTAGACTCTCTCCCAAACTGTAGGTGACTATATTTGCTGCATGATATGTTGTGTGTATGGGAACCATTCTTGCTTAAATTTAGTTAAACTGTGTGTATATAGTAAACTGTATTATTTGTTTATACTGTTAGTTTTGTCATTGCTGTGTCTTCTCCAGGTTTAAGTTCTCAGTCAGATATTGTTGGAATTCTGTCTTTCAATGTTGAGCAAAATTTATTCGTATCCAATCTCAAAGAATTGTCCTGGAGCACATATAAAATATATACTATAGTTAATGTATATAAATTACGTTCTTTTTAAAATATTTTTATTACAATCTTATGCATTACTACCTGTCCAGGACTGCATAATGGCCCATGGGCCGGGTTGGAAACATCTGCTCTAAAAGCATATATCTCATTAATATTATAATGTTTCTTGATGATTTTTAATGAGTTTATACCTAGTTTAAAAATGTGGTTTCATTTCAGATTTAAATTCCAAAATGAAACTTGGTGAAAACTGCTGAATCTACAATAATCAGGTGGAGAAGATATTAGAAATAGTCTCATTTCATATGCTTTATGTTTCATTCAGTTCCCTAAAAGTTAGAGAGAAAGATTGCTCTTCTCATAAGGCAAGAGTTGGATACCTTTTTAGGAATCTTTATTCAACTGCATAAATATTTTTGATAAATTACTCCTTTCTCCAGGATATATAGGGTTCACATTTTTAGGATAGCCTCTCCCAACTTTGTGCCATCCAGTTTGTGGAACTGCAACTGCTATTACTAGCAGGCAGAACCAATGGAAGATTTAGGAAAGACTGATCTGCAGAATTGGACTAGAAATATTGTATGAAATTGTACTTTGGTATTCTTGCCAAGAAATGTCACAAATGATAATTAAGCAATAACACATTTCACATTTATTGTAGGGCTTTTCAGCCTTTACTGAAACCTTTTTAGGTATTGCTGATTAGTTACTGGATATTTGTATCTTGATTTTCATTGGAAAATTCAGAGAAATATGACTTCAGCATCCAGTGGTTGTTTCATTGATTCAGTCCATGGTTGCTGAGCTTTTCATAAAACCAGGCAAAGACATTTCTCAATCACCTTGACAGAACCATTCCAGTCCAACTATGAGTAAATCTGAATGATTTTATCTGCCAGATACCTGGAATGTTCTTCACAATGGCTCAGTGAATAGTCTGTGGGCTGGGCTTGTCCCTCCCAAGCAAGGAATAGGTCATCTGCAAAGGGGCTACCAGATGGCTATTTCATGGAAATGATAAGAATGGATCTCACTGCTTTTGCTCCCACAATGTTCCCTAACATGAGCTCTTACACATGCTTGGTTAGTTTATACTTGGTCTCCTTCCAATGACACTCTTGGCATCTCTTCTGACATGTCATCTCCCAGAGTTCTTAAGAAAAGGGACCCAGGAATGGGACCCAGGAATTAACATACAGTGAGAAGCCTCGTAAGACATTGATTGTAGCCACCAAGTAGTCATTTCTCAAATTCTCAAGGAATATCTTTTTTAAGCGGGGCAAAACAGGAGTATCAAGTTCATAATGAAGAATGTGATCTTTAGGATAACCTTGATTCCAGGTTATATTACTCCCCAATTTACTAGTTTTAACTAGTTCTTTGAATTGTGTCTAGGGACAACATGGGAATCAGTTAAGTTGGTTGGACAAAGAATTCACCTACTTCCTATGAGCAATCCTAGTCAGCTGTCTGGTCATAACCTTGTGGATTTCCAAGTAGTTTTGATGGACATTTCATATAGAATGGGTTCCTAAATTTAACATCATTAAGAACACATGCAATTGGCACAGTGATCTTAGTTTAAATATGTACTCCTGGCTGTTCCTGAAATCTGGATGTTCAGGTTTGGAGCTAAGCCAAAAGTATACAAAGACTATAAGTCCGGGTGTAATTCTGTCTAGCGTAGGTTGATTCTAATTTTCTGATCAGTGTTTTAAGCAACAAGTTTACCTTGTTTAGGTTGGAATTCACCTTGTTGTTCCTCCTGTAAGACACCTGTGTCAAGATCAATTTCCTTGGATTTTGATGGAAAGGGGAAAGGAATCATATTTATATTTATGGTGCCAAACTCACATTTCTGGAAAATGTAACTGGGTGATTTTCAGTATATATTGCATTCAGATAGTCCTCATGTTATGGCTATTTGTTCAATGACCATTCATAATTATAGCAGCACTGAACAAGTAGTACTTATGGCATTCCCCAAAGTTATGGTTGGCACTCATACTGCAGGAACATTTCAATTCCCCACAGCTGGGCCATCCCTATGCGATGCAGCCACTGGGTAGCCAAGCCTTTTCCCCAAGGCTGTTCGCCCTTTTTCCAAATAGCATGGTCCATTCTTGCAATGATTTTGAGTATTCATATCCAAAATCCTGTGAGATTTTTGTTATTTTCTATAAAAGCCTATGAGATTTCAGGTAAGAACAAAAATCTCGTGAGAATGGATAAATTCTAAATTTGCCCCCCGTACCCATCATGTTGTTCTCATTTAGTAATTTAAACTTAAGCATATGAATATAAAAGGGATGAAATCTTATCTAATATTTACTAAACTTTTTTAAAAAATGAAAATGAAAAACTAACTCAAATTAGTATAAAGTGGGGGGCGGGAGAAGATTCAAAGAGGAAGTTTAAAATGCAAGAAAGGAAAACCATAAACATAACAAAGATGTAGCTTCTGATCTTTACATCAGATATAAGTACCATTATAAATTTACCTCTTACTCTGTGGTTTCTTTTTTATAAACTATCCTGTCTAATCATCAAAATCATGAATCATAAGTTCATTTTTTTCACAAAAAAAGTCCATAGGGAGTTTCCAGTCAGCAACAAAAACAGTGATATTGTCATTTCTCTGATCAAAAAAGTCAATCTAGTCATCTCAGCCAGTTCCGCCATCTTCCTTGACCACTCCTAGATTATGGGTAGTGCCGAATCTTTCCATCTTTGTGCATGCAATAATCTTGCTGCAGTTATCATGTACAAAAACAAAAGTTCTGTGACGTTTTTCTGACTGTTTGTCCGTCAGTCCCAAAAGAAAAACAAACCTTTGGTCTCAAATATATACTGATCTTTTTCTGTGTTTTATTGTCAGACGGCCCAATTACACTGTTCCATTATAACTAAACAAGTGGAAGCCAAACAGTGCAATATAAGGCACGTATATATGCCAGCATAGGTCTCTCCTGCAAAGATTCAGTCGAGATGTGCAGAAACACAACTGGTAACCACAACCAGTAACCACAATTGGTAACCAGTCCACATCTAATAATTTTAGAACTAAAGCTTTGTATTCTGAATGAGATTTTTTTTAAGATATGAGAAGAAAGGAGAGCAATTAAATCTTGTAATTAGCTCACAATAGCTGTTGGGGCCTTTAAGCATTTTGTTTTATTTATTAAATACACCTTAATGTTTATATCCTAAAAGCCTGCAACTGTAGTAATAAAAATAAAGATGTTTGAAATTTGCTTCTGTAACAAATATCACAGTTTGTCTAGTTCGAGATAATTTAGGTTTTTTATTTAACTGAAGCAGAGAGAAGCCTCTGCAGTAGATAGGAGTTTTATGTTTGCTACTGATAGCATACTCTGTCAAATAATTAAAATGTTAATGTATCAAAAAGCAAGTGGAATTTATTTCTTTTCCTAATTTCAGTCCATTTTTGTCTCTTTTCTTGCTGAATAATATTCTGTTCTTTACATAAATTCTGTTTTTTTATTAGTTTTCTTTTTACGCCCATCAGTCTTTGTATTTATTCCATTTGCCTGTGGCATATTATTCCTGGCAGGATTCTGTCTGTTAAAAAAGGAAACTGTGATGGAATTGAATTTATATTTTGCTCATCAAGAGCACCAAGCACAGGTTTTTTTAGTCCTATCCTGGATGTTTTTATGCAGAAGCATATCCATTAGGCTCAATGGAACGTACTTCCTGGTAGGTGTTTTCAAGATTACAACCTTAAATAGCCATCCTTGTCTAGTTGATTATAATCGCAAGTATGTTGCTGCAATAGGCAGTATTTCATCAGTTGCAAGTTGGCCAGTGTATTCTAACTAACATCAAGCTTTTAAAGACAGTTAAATTGAAATAATTGAGAAGGAATGAATAACCAACCTTTATTAAGTGAACAGGAACCGCTGTTGCACTGTTGTAGGTAAAATATTTTAAAAGTCGCTTTAATCAGAGGGCCCCTTTCTGGCTTTGCAGACTAGCCCGTGAGGGGGGGAGAGGATGGTTCTGCGGAGTGATGGGCAAACACGCGTGTGCTTGCTGCTGCTCACACAAGTGGGGATGTGTGTGCACAAGTGCTCGCCTGCCACTTTTGTGGCCTGGTTCCAAAGTGCTAAAGGCCCTGTAGTTGGAGACCCCTGACTTTAATGATTAAATTCATATATTTAGTTATATCTTGATGATGCAGGCTATTAAACGCCTAGCACTTAGCTCCAGCTGCCTGCAATTAGTGCAGACTCGAATCCCACCAGGCTCAAGGTTGACTCAGCCTTCCATCCTCTTGAGGTAGGTAAATTGAGGACCCAAGATTGTTGGGGGCAATAAGCTGACTTTGTAAAAATGCCGCTTAGTAATAAGCGGGCATATACAATGGAATGAAGGCTATTGCTGGTGCTCCAAACATTGTAAGCCACCCTGAGCCTCCGGAGAAGGGCAGCATATAAATATGAATTTAAAAAAAAACCTTTCTTAAGGGAAACTTACATGTGCTAATACAGACATGGAATTAATATAAAATGTAAGGCTTTGTTGCTTCCCACCTTAATGGCAAAGCTTAGCATTAAGGTAGATGCTGGGCTAAGAATATCATCAGACAAAGGTTCAGTTCCACTCTGAAGGTTATTGACCTTCTTGCTGATTAGTGGATAATATTTATAAATAATTAGTCAATAATATTTCTATTATCCTGCTGGGTCTTAGATTATTTTTGTTGCAATGGTGAGGATTAGTATCCTTACTGCCCAGATCCAAAGCCATGTTTGGTACTGTCTGAAGACCTGGTGGAGATGAATTCGAAATTAAGTTTTATTTTAAATTAAAAAAAACATCAAATTTTATCACTGCTGAAAGCCAAGGAGAGGGGGAGGAGGAAGGAAGGAAGGAAGGAAGGAGAGAGAGAGAGAGAAAGAAAGGAAAGAAAGAAAGGAAGGAAGGAAGGAAGGAAGAAGAAAAAAGAAAGAAAGAAAGAAAAAGAAAGAAAGAAAGAAAGAAAGAAAGAACTGTTTTGCTGATGGAACAGGAACTATGTTTAAGGTTTCCTTTCCAAGATCTTACAAGCTACGCAGTTGTATAAACTGTTGCTTGTGCCAAGAAGATTACAAATACCTCTGTGCTCTGCTGAAAAAAATAACAAGCAATGCATTGATTTCTGAAGTATTCCATGTACATAATGTAGATTATGTTTGATTTCAAGATGTAAAGCATTTGGAAGTATTGTTTATTTTAATAAGTGATAGATAAAAACTTCAGTAGATAAAAACTTTTGTAGATAAAAACTTCAATACTTCAAATGTTCTTCTTTCAGGATATGAAAATAAAATCTCAAATTACACATGATAACAATAAAAGTGATGATAAGTAGGTAGAATAATTCACAGAAGTATGATTACTTCAGTTGAATGTTCTGAAACAAATATTACCCTATTTACAAGCAGAAACTTCAATATTATCTTTCTTCAATTAATGCTGTTCCTTCCTTTGAATGTCTAGTGTTTATAAATGTTCTGGCAGATTTAAGCTTTTGCAAATAGTTTTATGAACATATTTGGTCTTTTTTTTACCATTCCTGCATTCATTTTCTTATTTTATGGCCAGCTTAATTCCCATTGATTTTAGTAGGCTTAAGCAGTTAATGTGGCAGGAATGCAGACCAATTGTTAGTTTACCAGATAATTTGATTAATTAATTGATTAATTAATATAGTATTATATCAGATGAAAATTGTTCTTCTTTGCTACCTGGATAATAAGACCTGTGATATCATAGCCATAATTACCAAATGAATGTTAAGACATGTTTCCTAGTATATTTATTTGTTTAATTATTATTTATTAAATTTATATGCTGCCCACCTCACTGTCATTGTTTTTCTTTCGTGTTGATTACTTGTTGTTAAGAACATGGTAATTATTCAATTGAATTTGAATTTGAATTTTTTATTGTCATTGTACGTACATACACAGTATACATACAACGAAATTTATTTAAAACCCAGAGACAGACCCAACACATACACGCACATGACAATCCCCAAACACCCCTCTTCCAGCCGCCAGAATTCCCCACCTCCTAAAAACACACAAGCATCCACACAACAGACCAAGTAATACTGTCCAACAGCTCACTGATGATGGTCCTAAAGTTCCTTGTTAAGTGCAATTATAGCTCTGGCATAAAAACTATTCAGAAAATGTGTGGTCTGAGTTTTAATTGTTCTCTATCTTCGGCCAGAAGGCAACAGCTCAAAAAGATTGTAAGCAGGAGGGGAAGAGTCTCTGAGAATGTTGTGCAACTTCCTCAAACAGCGAGATGCGAAGATGTCATCCAGGGCTGGTAGTTGGACCCTGATGATATTCTGGGCAGTCTTAATGATTCTCTGTAGAGCTTTTTTGTCCGCTACAGAGCTGCTCCCATACCATACAAGAATGCCGTATGTCAGGACACTCTCAATGGTGCTGTTGTAGTAAGATAGAAGTAGATGCTGAGATAGATTTATCTTCCTTAGCATTCTCAGGAAGTACAACCTCTTCTGTGCCGTCTTCGCAAGCATGTTAGCATTCATAGTCCATGAGAGGTCCTCCGAGATATAAGTGCCAGAGGTGGTATTCAGCAGGTTCTGACCAGTTCTGGAGAACCGGTAGCAAAACTTTTGAGTACTTTGGAGAACCGGCAAATACCACCTCTGACTGGAAATTTTACAGTATTCTTTCCCTGCCACGCCCACCAAGGCATGCCCACAGAACTGGTAGTAAAAAAATTTGAATCCCACCACTGATAAGTGCCCAGAAATTTAAAACTGCCAACCCTCTCCACCTCCTCACTGTTTATGTACATGTACATCTCTCTTCCTCTTGAAGTCAATTATAAGTTGACTTCAACTTATAATTAGTTTCTTTAATGTTAAGTGTAAGATTATTTTCTTTACACCACAGTGTCAGCCCTTGTACTTCCTTTCTATAAGCAGACTCATTGTTCTTATTGATGAGCCCCACCACTGTCATGTCATCCTAAATTTAATAATTGTATTGGTGTTAAACAATGGGGTACAGTCATGTGTGTACCAAGAATAAAGGAAAGGGCTTAGCACACAACCCTGGGGGGCTCCTGTGCTTAGTATCAATAATAGTAAACTTTAATATTTTATTTATTTTCTGTCTCTGAAGGCTGAAGGGACATAACTGAGGATTACCACTAGAATAAGGCCAATTTTATACCAGGTTTAATGGGCTTTAAAAGGGCAAAATGGGTGACTTCGTGTAGTTACTTATATCTTCTGGGAAACTAAAACAGTTGTAATTTACCCCTCACTATAGAATCAACTGAACTCTGGCAAAACTAAGTATCTTTGGCTTTTAAGGCCTTCTGAATCTGGGACTTTGCTATCTTTGGCACTGGATGGGATGGTGCTGCCACAAACAGACCTGGTGCCCAATCTTGAGGTCCTTCTGGACTCCTGGTAACAATCATGGCTTGGAGGGCCTTTGTGTGTTGTTTACCAGTTGCATCTATTCCTGGATCATGAAGCTCTGCTGACAGTTACTCATCTACCTGTCCTGTCAGGCCCTGGTTGCCTCCCAAATGGACAACTATAACACAATCTACATGGGGCTGCCCTAGAAGAGTATCTGGAAGTTTCAGTTGATGTAAAATGATTCTAACCCCTAGATGGACACACATTAAACCTCTGCTTCATAAGTTGCATTGGTTATTAGTTTGCTTCTGTATCTTATTCAGAATGCTGCTTTTAATTTTTAAAACCTTACATTGAATGGGGCCAAGTTACCTGAGGGACTACCTCTTTCCAATTACATCTACCTGACTCATCAAGTCCGGAAAGAGAAGCATACTGTGGGCCCCATCTGTGAAGGAACATCATCCCTCCTGCTTTGGTTAGCCCCAGCTTATGTGGCCTTATAGAAAGCTCTCAGAATATGTGGTGGGGGGGTTTCCAGCAAGCCTATGGATTGTCTGGGAATAGAGAGCTCACACACTGGCTGCGTTACATGTAATATCTTCCTTTTTGTGATATTCTTTATCTGTTTATTGTTTTAATCAGTTCATGTAGATTTTTTAAATTATTGAACACACCCAGAATCACTTCATGTTAGATGGATAACCATATAAAATTGACAAATAAACAAATATGCAAACAAATAAAAATGTTACTGTAAAATCATATAGTCCAATCTGTGGCCAATGAAGGGAGCTCATTATTACAGCAACCCTGGTAAATAATAATCCTTCCTTTACTTACAAACTTCTGGAAGAATTTCTCATCTTCTCAGGGACCCTCGCTTCTGTGGTAAAAATAGAAAGTGAGATGCAGCCAATCATGTAAAATGTCTTTCAACTGGAATTGAGTTCACCATCCATGAATTCGCAACATCATCTGTGGAATGGAAGGGGACAGTTTTGCTTCCCTCAAGCAATCCTTTTATGTCCTCAAACCTGCTCCAAAATATGGAAGTTTTATTTTTTTTCATATATTTACTTTAGTCAAAGGAAGTTAAAATACAAAACACCAAAATATTTTTTAAAAGGATAAAAAAAGAAAATAAAAAATACAACAAGCAGGACATTAAAATGAAAAGGTGCCTTAAAAAAGAGTAACACATATCCACACAATGTTGTCTCTAGTTGACTGCGGATTGATATAATACAAAAAAAAATAGTTTCCCACCCTTTGCAAAACAAACCAAAGGAATTTTAAACTAGTAAACTACTAAATCCTCCTTACAAATTGTTAGCCTGTCATCTATATATTATATTAATAACAAAATAGTTAACAGGAAAACAATAATAAAAGAAATAATATATAAAAGTATAAGAGTAAATAAAATTATTAATAATAAAAGAAAAATTAAAATTTCAAAATCCTCTGTTAACAATTGTTAAATATTGTTGAATATTGAAGGAGTTTTCTGATTGGATTTGAGATATGTGGAAGATACAGATGATAATGAGAAGGTGGGGTGGGAAAGAAAAAGAAGAAATTCATGTTTTCATGTTTTACAGGATTCAGTTAAATCTGTGAATAGTATTTCCATAAGAGCACTAAAGTTGATTCCATTTCTTCCAAATAGACAACCCATGTCAATAAATTTAACCTGTAATCCTAAGCCTTATTAAACATTTATATAGAATTGATATGAGTTTACAGTAGAAAAGAACTTGAAATGAAAGCGATCTCTTAATTTACAATTCAGAGCAATGGTGACATCAACTGCCAATAATCAGTTCTCCTTTACTCTTTACACTATTTCCTTTCAAAAAATAAGTTGTGCCATTCTTGCTAATCCTAACTTAATGGACAGCAAAATGCCCAAGGTTACAGATGACACTAGTCATGATGGGTTTTAACAAGCCCATGTTATGTGCTGTAAAATGACATGAACCAAATGAATAAGCTACATAATGTAAGTATAATTTAAATCATCCTGGGTTAAAAACAACTTATTTTCACATATACACAATTGAAGCTGGAAAATTCATATGCCTTTTGTTCTTCCTTTAGCTAAAGAAAAATAACTTGATGTAAGTGCCTAACTTCTTTAAGTGCTTGGATGTTGAGGATGTAATACATTTAGCATTGATCTGTAGGGCACCATATTAACTTTTCCTAGCTGGAAAGGAGGGCATATGTGAGTGAGAGAGGAACACTGTGAAAGGAAGCTAATAGCAAAAAATATGACTGACAGCCTGAACTGTCCATCAATTGCCATCATGGTCATCTGTTCACTCAGTTGTTGTACACTATACAAAAGCATATAAATGTTTCGATTTCTCTATAATATCAAGAAGTTGTTGTTATTATTTTTATTGTTTATTAAATTTCTATGCCGCCCCGTCTGCCCTGTAAGGCAATTCTAGTAATTACTTGTAAACATGTGTATGTCAAACAAGAGAACATGAGACATGGTTTTTGCTCGTAACTAAATTTTATCTGAAGTCTTTTGTTTTCTAAAGGCAGAACTGAAAATTCTGCAGCCAGAAATGAGGCAAATAAATAAATAAATAAATTCCCTTTAATGGAAAAATAGGATATGTGGATTTTGTTATGATTTCTGCCTTTTGTTACATTACAAGGAGAAAGTTCATGTCTTTTCTGACTCAAGGCTCAGGAAACATTTACTTTCCTCCTGTATTCCTTTAGCAAAATCATCTGTAAACTTTATATCCTGGAGAGTCAAGTTCTCAGACAGTTTCAGGCAAATGATGATGAAGACAGGATTTCCTTTCTCCAAGGGACAGCTGGCAACCTGCCCAATGATTCTGTAGTTTAATGCCTGTAGTTTTGAAGAACAAGTTTGCGTAAAGGTTGGAGTTATATTGTTTTGTTTTGTTTGACAACACATTGCCAATATAAGCAGAGCCAAATAAAATTGTTTGGAAAGTATCTAACTTAAAATGAATTGGGCATCACCCATGAACACCTCTGTATTATTAAAATAATGAAAAATGAGATCATAATGAAGTATTGCATAAAGAAGACATGGTTAATAACTGGCAAAATTGTACCTGAATCAAAAAGGCTCAGTGAAAGAAACACCAGGAAGCTATAAGCCAATAACATGCTTGTCTACAAGGTTTAAATTACTCACAGGCATAATAGCAGAGAACGTCCAAAATTATTTAGAAGAAAATATCATATTTCCAGTAGAACAGAAAGGAAATAAAAGGAAAATCAGAGGTACCCCCCCCCCCAAATAACATTTGATTGATAAAAATGGTTCTGGAGAATTGAAAAGCCCAAAAAAATTAAATATAGTCGATATTGATTATTAAAAAGGTACTAGATTCATTGCCACATAGCTGGATCATCAAATGTTTGGAAACTATTGGTGTCAGTAAAAACATCAGAATATAGACAAAACAATGAAGCAGTAGAATAGAGAACTGGTGATTGGAAATGAAAAAATGTGGGCATGTCAACATTAGGAGAGACACCTTCCAGAGTGACTCATTATCACTCATATTATTTGGCATTGCCATGAGTCTACTTTCCATGGTTTTGAAGAAAACAACAATAATAATTGCAAGCAATTATAATGGACTTATAAAGATTGCTTATTTTGAGTGGCATGGTTGCCTGGAGGTGGAGTTCTTGCCTCACAGTTAGAAGCTGTGAGTTTGATCCCAGGTAACGGCAAACATTTCTCTCTTTGGGTGCAAAGAGAAAACATTTGCTGCAAACTCCATGAAGGCATCAGGAAGGGCAACTGGTCAGTAAACGCTCAGCTCCATTCAGTCATCTGACTCCCCTCAATGCAAGGAATTACAGAGTCGCTAAAAGAAAAAAAATAAAGACTGCTTATTTTACAAATGGAAAGGGTTAGGTTATGCCTTTGAAAAATATGTTTCATGATCAAGGTATCTCCCCTGCCAGGTGGGGTTAGAGCTTTAGCATTTTTTTCACTTCCTATTACTGTTTTGAATCCTCATTGTCACTGAAATATGTTGCCTGTATACTTGAAGGAAAATGCTTTATAAAATCTTAGTAAGAGGTTTTATCCAGCTTTGCATCCAGTTTTGGTCATCACATTACAAAAAAGGTTGACACTTTGGAAAAAGTGCAGAAAAGACAACTAGGATGATTAAAGGCCTGGAGACTAAAACATAAGATTGGTTGCAGGAACTGTGTATGGCTAGTCTAGAGAAAAGAAGGACTGGGGTAACATAATAGGAATATTCCAGTATTTGAGGGGCTGCCACAAAGAAGAGGGAGTCAACTTATTTTTCAAAGCACTAGAAGAAACAATGGATTGAAACTAATCAAGGATAGAAGCAACCAGGAATTAAGAAGTAACTTCCAAATAGCGAGAACAATTAACCAGTGGAACAGCTTGTCTTCAAAAGATGTGGGTGCTTTATTAGTGGATGTTTTTAAGGAAATAACCAGCAATTGGGTCTGGCTACCTAGTGGCAACTTCAGAATAGGTGTTACTCTGGCTTCTGGGGATGTCCTGCATTTTATGCTAGCTGTACTCCTTGTCCTGTTTTCATCAGACTTATCTTATTTGTGCATAGGTTTAACTAAGAGAGAGTGGGTCTAGGGTGGAAAAGAAACATGAACGTTAAAAATAAGACATCAAATAAGGAGGAAGTCCACCAGCACAACTGCACAATTGCAGCATTGTTTAGCAACTTGCATCTGATAAATAGACACTTGATGGTCCTTTGTAAGCCTCCAAAATATGAAGCTTCTCTCCATCTTCTTGATTCAGCTGGGGATGTTCACAACTATTTTTCCAAACCTCTTAGTGGAACAGAATCTTCATGTTTGGATTTCTATTGAATAAGACGACTTTAAGTGTGGTTTGAATTGAAACGAGTGTGCCCTTTTTCATTCTTTTTCTAGCATTTTTCTTCAAATGCAGTGTCTGCTTTTTCATATTAATGGAATATTGATCCATTTGGTTGCAACAAGGATTGACCAATGAGCTCATCACCTCAAGCATGACATCATGGGCTGAGAGTGACTGACCTAAAATTACCCAGCTGGCTTTCCTGGCTCAGGTGGGACTAGAACTCACAGTGTACCTTAACCACTGGACCATTCTGGTTCTCTTGCCTTTTCCTTTATTTTTCTGTAATAACTAAGCAAAAGTATCACAGCTGCACTTACCTACTGGAAATATAAATCCTAAGATAGCAGGTCATTCTTCAGTGGTAACATCTTGCAGGTTTTCAAAATAATAGTAGTTTAATTAGCAAATACAGAACAGAAAAGGGTAATAGTTTGTGGGAATGACAGAAGGAAGAACTGCAGGTATCTCAGCCCACAGAAAGAGGGAGGGCATGGGAAACATTTCAGAAGGGCCCCTCCCTAGTTTTCCAGACAGTAAAAAGAAAGGAGGGGAGAAGTACATTTGGTCTTGCAAGTTTCTGCTAATGCAACTGTACCATAAAGATAGAGCTAGTATTTCTGGCTGTTATGTATGTAGGCTTGAATGTCATTGGTTTAGTTTGAACTGTTCTTCTAAAATGTTAGAAATGATTGGTTTAAAAAGTGCGGGAAAACCCTGCACTCTGATTGGCTGGCAACTGCGGCTGCTGGCTATAAGTAGCAGCCGCAGCCCAGCCAAATCGGGTCAGTTATGAGCTGTAGTCACTAATAAACTCTTAAGCTGAAGCACTCCACGTCTGACTCTTCATGCAAACATAACACTGGCTGTGCTTCCTGTCGGACTATCTCACAGGGCTAACAAGAGTAAAGATTTGTGGTACAAATAAATACTTAGCTGCAGCATATTTGTACTAATTAGAGAAATCAGTTAACACAGATAAACAGTTTATTAAGAAAAAAAATCTATGATGTATTGCAGTGTGTTTAATACATTGATTTCTCTAAAAGATTTATGAGCCATATCCAGTTCTGGCATTTAACTTTATGCTGATTTTTGCCACAGGACTTCAAATTATATTCCTAGTAAATCAGTTTGTTAACCAAAAAAACAAATTAAAACAGGAAAAGTTTTTACTCCTATGATGAAACAAATCAACTGAGCCAGGTTTCTACCGTGTTTCCCCGAAAATAAGACACTGTCTTATATTTTTTTTGGCTCCCAAAAACACACTAGGTCTTATTTTCGGGGTAGGTCTTATATATTTATGGTGCCAAATAGTGGGTGTGAGTGTGTAGGGGGGGGATGTTTCGCGGGTGCACGGTTGCTCCCTGAAAAGTCTTCCTGGAACTGGAGATTTACACTAGGTCTTATTTTCGGGGTAGGTCTTATATTAGGGCAGGTTTAGAAAATAATGCTAGGTCTTACTTTCGGGGTAGGTCTTATTTTCGGGGAAACACGGTATGTGAGTAGACTGTGAATCTTCTTATTGCCCATGTGTAAAAATTACAAAAGCTGAAAAAAATGGCTTGGATGAATACTCTGACTTCTTACATTGTGGTGAGGGTCACCTCAGCCTGCAAGTGTACACTGAAAATGTATGAACTTATGTCCATCAAGTTCTGCTTTCCCACTGGATCCCTGGCTGTGCAGGTTTCCTGCTCCTATAGAAGCTTTCATGCTGCATCCATGGAAAGGGAGGTTTCTTGGTGCTATATATCAGCTTTTGCTATTGTCTTTGCAGAGGATGGGGTTACTAAGATAACTTTGTACTGAGCTAACTTGTTATATTTCATTGATCCTCACTACAGAACTTGGTGGAGTCAATTCTCTAGCACAGGGTTGTCAAACTCGATTTCATTGAGGGCCGCATCAGGATTGTGTTTGACCTCAGGGGGCCTGGGTGGGCGTGGTCAGGATAGGTATGGCCAGGGTGGGTGTGGCCAGTTCAACATCACTCATGTCGGGGGTACCTGTGGTGGCCAAGTGCTAAGGCAGGCCTTCACTCAGACCATCCCACCCTCTCTTTATAATCTTCCTTCCTTTTTTCCTTTTTCCTTCCCTCTTCATTCTCCTTTCTTCTTCCTTCCTCTTTTTCCTTATTTTTCCTTCCTTTCTCTCTTCCTTCTTTTTCTTTGTCTTTCCTCTTTCCCTTTCTCCTTTCCTGTCCCTTCTTTCATGCTCAAATGCAAAAGGGGAAATATTTCTCCTTTTATTTTGTTTTTAGTTTGTTTTGCTAGCCCGCATGAGCTCTGTTTTCGCTGGCAGAGGCACTGTGACTTGGTCCTTTGCTGTTTCTAGGGTGGCCCAGCGGGCCAGATTCAAGCTCCCTGTGCACCGCATCTGGCCTGTGGGCTGCATCTGGCCTGTGGGCCTTGAGTTTGACACCCCTGCTCTAGCACATTTGTGCCATTAGTAGGGACTAGTATTCAAACTGACTGCTTCTAAATTTAATTATATCTACATATCCAATGCAAAATGAATATAATGAGACCATATGCAGCTCCTTATCTTGGCTATTGGTGTCCAAACAGCTGTATTTAAAAGTAAGCTACTCTCAGAATTTAAGGCTGAACTTTATTGAAGCAATGCTTGTGGGTGATTAATATAATATTATTGTGGCATTATATTGTTGTATTACACTGTCAGCTGCACCTTATCATTTATTTTGCTGTTCTGAAAATTACTGCCTCTGTGATTTTCCAAACCTGCTGCCAACCTTTTCCAGGACAAAGCAGAGAACACAACCTTTGCTTGTGATGCAAAAATAGAATTTATTAAGGAAAATGTTATTACTTGCCCACACAGTGTCCTTCGAATGACATAATCATGTTCCTGATCAGAACCGATGATACCACTGAAATTACTAATTAGTTGCTTTGGAATATGGAGGTACCTGATTTTCCATGCCTGCTTCCATTATGAAGTTGGGTCTGTTCCTTTCTTCAGTTATTTTTCTTTAACTTCAGGGTTAATCTGAACGCTATTGTTTCTTTTGATTCCACACACACACAAAACCAACCCTGCAATAGATAGCCTCCAGATAAAAGGATCATATTTGCTTATTATTCATGATCCTGAAGGTTTTTCTGCAACAGATGAACGTGTGCCAAATTGTAAAATATATGGAATCAGGTGAGCACAAGTCCTGCGGCAAGACAAGGTCAGCCTTTGTCTGAGATATTGAGGTGTTGACAGTACAACTGATTTATTTCATTCTTTCATTCCTAGCCCAGTTAGAGAAATGGTTGTATGCAGGTATATGGAAGCTGTACTTCAGGAGTTTCACACTAGTAGACTTGTTTGTTATTGATAAGGGTGTTTGTTGCTATCATATGGTCTCTAGGTGGAGACAAGAATTATGGCCCAGTCCTTCTATAGCTACTTAACTGCACTCTATGCAGGTAGTCCTTGACTTACGACCATAATTGAGCCCAAAATTTATGTTGCTAAGTGAGAAATTTGTTAAGTGAGTTTTGTCCCATTTTATGACTTTTCTTGTACACCCTTTCTTGCCACAATGGTTAAGTGAACCACTGCAGTTGTTAAACTCGTAACAACATGTGAAGTCAATATTGAAGTCAATGGGCTTGCCCATTGACTTTGCTTGTTAGAAGGTCAGAAAAGCTGATCACGTGATCCCAGGACACAGCAACTGGTGGGCTGCATGTCCAGCTTCTCTTTTGCCCTTTGCAGTAATGTATAGTGAGGTGCTACCTCTATAAAAGCTGCTGTCCACTCCATGTCCCAGAGGTCACCAAGGTATTATTGGGATTTTGGGATAATTCACAGCCTCCCAAGAACTAGCATACCACAACCACATATTCCACCCATGCAAGAAGTAGGAAAAATACAGAAAGAACCAGTGTCCAGAATTGACCTCGGATATTAATTATTCTTGTGTGCCTTGAAAAATTTCCTTTTATTGAGTTTCCATTATCCCTTATAACACTAAAACTATAACTCTGCCATATTCTTTTTCTTTATTGATGAACTTTAATAAAAGACAAATATCCTCAGGGGTGCAAATTTTCCAGATTTGAATGATGCCAAGGAGTATGTATTATTTGAGATTTTGCTTATCGTTGCATGTGCCAGTAATACCTTTGCTCAGTGTTATAGGTCTATAATTATGTTCCCTTCTCCCTTTAAATTTCTATTTCATTGTAAGAGAATAGGCTTTAAATATTTTATTATTACCTTACCTATCTAACTTGACAAAAAATTATAGGGCTGGCGGGGACCTTGGAGTTCTTCTAATCCAACCCCCTGCCCAAGGCAGAAGACCTTATTGCATCCCTGACATCCCAGTCATCCAATATTTTCTCAAAGACCACTAGCAATGGAGCACCATAACTCCAGGAGGCAAGCTGCTCCGTTGATTAATTGTTCTTACTGTCAGAAAATTTCTCCTTACTTCCAGATTGGATTTCTCTATAATGCACTTCCACCCATTGCTTCTTGTCCTAGCTGTTAATAGATAAAATTACAAAGTAGAAGGCAATTCTGCAAAATCGTGTTTCTTCACTTGTATCATTTTCTAGTCAGCAGTGTTAACAGATATGCACGGCATTTAAAAAATGTGGGACAAAAGAAACTTGCTCTGTGACTGTCTTTTAACTGGTTAACAGTTGAATTGGTAATGCAACATGCAATATAAATGAACCCAGGCAAGATAGTACCCCTTTTAAGAAATTGAAGAATATAATTTGACCCTAATTTGTAAACAATGTTGAAAAGGCCTAGACCTCCTTCCTCTTGTTCTTTACTGCAGAAGGGAAGATTTGATATTGGAAGGGAAGGCTGGACACTGGACAAAAGTTGCCTACTATGGTGGGATCCAGCATGGCTTCTTAAGGAGGGGGTGAATCAATGCCTCTTTAAGAGGCAAAGAGCAACCCCCTTTCTCAAGCATGAATTCACCACCACTAGAGCCACGGGCATTTCAACCCTGGATAGCCTTAGCCAGAAAGGGCAGAGGTCAGTCATAAGGATCCCATCTACTTCTTCAAGTCAACAGGTTCAAATCGCTCCAGAGCTGTTGTGGCATAGTGGTTAGAGTGTAGTATGGCAGGCTACTTCTGCTGACTGCCAGCAGTTCGGTAGTTCGGATTTCACCAGCTCAAGGTTGACTCAGCCTTCCATCCTTCCGAGGTAGGTAAAATGAGGACCCAGATTGTTGGGGGCAATAGGCTGACTCTATAAAAACTAGAGAGGGCTGTAAAGCACTGTGAAGTGGTATATAAGTGCTATTGCTATTAACAAGGCAAGACTGCACCTCAGGCACCTCCACAGAACCTGTAGAAATGCTGGCATCCAACTGAGTATCCAGTGAGTTTTATCAGAGATGCTGTGCAAATTATTTGAAGGTAAATGTCAGGGTGCCTCTTGCCCAAGAGGGTCCTGGTCACCCTAGGCAAGGGTGCCAGTCAGCTATCTGCACACTGGCTAAAAACAGAGAGAAGAGTATGGTGTTAGAAAAAGCAGAAATATGCTAGTATGATCTTGTGTGAATTATGAAAGTTTTTTAGTTAGCTTAGGAACACAATTACTGTGTTTGTGCTTAATATGGTAAATATTAACATACTGGTAGTTCTCAATTTACAACCATTTGTTTAGTGGCTATTCAAAGTTACAGTGGCACTGGGGGGAAAAATGACTTATGACTGATCCTCACACTTATAACTGATACAGTGTCCCCACAATCACGTGATCAAATTGTAGGTGCTCAGCAGTCAGCATGTATTTATGATGGTTGCAGCGTCCTGGGGTCAAGTGGTCGCCATTTGTCAGCCAGCTTCTTACAGATAATTTGAATGAGGGAAGCTAGATTCACTTAACAACTGTGTGATTTCACTTAACAAGTGTAGTGATTTGCTTAACAACTGTGCATGGCTCACTTAACAACTGCCTTATTTAGCAGTGGAAATGTTGGGTTCAATTGTGCTCATAAGTCAAGGACTACCCGTAAAGAGGCAGGAAATACTGTAAGGGAACACCTTGTGATTTTGTATCATGACTTGTGGTAAATGCTATATAAGTGTGTCCAATCACACTTGGCCAATAAAGAATTCTATTCTATTCTATTCTATTCTATTCTATTCTATTCTATTCTATTCTATTCTATTCTATTCCATTCCATTCCATTCCATTCCATTCCATTCCATTCCAATATTCTGTTCTGCTCTGCTCTGTTCCATTCCGTTCCATTCCATTCCATCCCATCCTATCCTTTCCTATTCTAAAACCCACCAGTGGACCTTGGTTGGGCTTTGAGAGAGACCAACTCAGTTTTTCTGCAAAAATGCTTTTTGTCTGTTTGTAATGTCCTCTTCAATGTGCTCATTTTTGGGCTTGGGCAATGGACCCAGTGTTGAGCAGGGATATAACTCCTGAAAGCCTTCAGAGATTCCAGGATAACAGTTGCCCTACTCCCACCCTTGACCTTGGCTGATGTTGTATCTGAAACCCAGCTAGCCTCATTTCCAAGAGGGGAATCCCTGTCCCCAGACTCAGCCAGTCTCAATCATGCATTCCAGATCTTTCCTCTCATCTGTGATTAAATCACAGTTGAGAGGGCTGACCTGGCATGCATTATTGAAATTAAATCACAGATGAGGGAGGCCTTATTACAGGCTGACCTGGCATTTAGTAGAAGTAGACAAAAACAAGGACCTCTGTGGGTTTGTTGCCCAGGAAATGAGGCTGAGTTCAGGGAGTTAGAACTCAACACCACATAAGATGACAGGATCACATTCCCTGACGATGTCCTGCCTCCTTTGTCTCACCATAATCTCCCTATAATTGTTACCACCAAAATAGACAGATTCACCCCAATCCTCACCCCAGGTCCCATCTCCCAATCCAAGACCTCCCAGTATCCAAAACAATGGATCCTCCCCTCATCTCATCCCTAGGCACATACCTCCAAAAAAGGGAGGGGTATGTATGTCTGCAGTGCTTAGCACAAAAACAACTACTGCTCTTACCCACACTTCCGTCTGTCACACCAACACCAGCTGTTCTCACGAGACTCCATACAAAGGTCAGGCAGTATCCACAACTCACTAAAAAACACAGAGCATCCAGATGATGAAATCCAACGGCAAGTCCAACCGCTACAAAATGGTTGCCATGTTATCTTTTCCATATACCTGGTGATGAAGACAAGATAGCTCCTCTAAAGGGATCGATGGCAGCTTCCAGACACAAGCCCTAGACTACCACGAAACTGTATTAATTCAGCCATCTTGACTGTTACTCCTTTGGATCCCTAAAACAGGAAGCAAAGAGAGCACTACACTAGGCTGTTGCCAGGCCCCCATGAAGTCAACTTGGTACCACCAGAAAATTAATACTAGCCACTGTAATTGCATGCTGCTAGTACCAAACAAATCCAAACTCTGGCAGGCAAACCCAAAGGGGCTTTTTCAAGAGGCAACTGGACTTTTGTTTTTTTTCTTTTGAAGATGTTTTACTTCTCATCCAAGAAGCTTCTTCAGCTTTGACAGGATAGTGTGGAATGGAAGGATTTCTATTTCTTGCAGACAGCTGGTCATTTGCATCCTTTTAGAGCAGGGGTGTGAAACTCAAGGCCCATGGGCTGGATTCGGTCCATGGGATGCTTAGATCTGGCCCATTGGGCCACCTTGGAAACAGCAAAGGACTTGCCCACTGTACTCTGCTGCGGCCCTCCCGAGCTCCGTTTTCTCTGGCAGAGGATTGCAGGAGGCTGTCGTGGCCAAAAATGGAGCTTGGGGCCCTTTTCGCTGGCAGAATGCTCTGCCCACTACAGACACCCCCAACATGAGTGACGTGAAGCTAGCCACACCCACCCCGGTCTCCTGAGGTCAAACACAACCCTGATGCGGCCCACAATGAAATTGAATTTGACATCTCTGTTTTAGAGGGTCATTGAAGCACTTGGAGGTTTATCTATGTCCTCAGGGTCACCTGAGTACTGCTCCTGGTCCCTATAGTCTGCAATTTTTCCTCTGGAAATCCATTCCTACTCCCTTTAAATGGTGTGGGAATAGGAATGGATTTCCAGAGAAAAAAATTGCAGACTACACATGAAGCAGGAGCACTACTCAGGTGACCCTGAGGACACAGATAAACCTCCAAGTGCTTCAACAACCCTCTAAAAGGAGGCAAATGACCAGCTGTCTGCAAGGAATATAAATCCTTCCATTCCTCACTATCCTGTTACCTGAAGAAGCTTCTTGGATGAGAAGCGAAATGTCTTCAAAAAAAAAACCAAAAAGTCCAATTGCCTCTTGAAATAGCACCTTTGAGACAACCATGACCTGGATGACAGAGAATTTCTACAGACTTCTGGCAGGCAAAATGTACTAGTCGGTGCCACTTTTGCTACTAAAGTTTCAATGCCACTTCTAAGCCTCATATCTTCCCCATCATCTGCTCAGTTGCTGGCCACCTTCACCTCCACAAAACAGCAAGGCACCAGCAGGCACAGTCCAGTAAGCTTCTGCCAGCCCAGTTCTACTTGTCAATGTTAACTCATGGGAATGAGGAAATACCCTCAGCTTTCTCCCCTTATAGCCAGAGGAAAATTTAAGCCCCATGGTTCACTTGATCTGGCCATCTTGATTCCAGCTGTTTTATGGCAATTGTTTGATGAAGGTTGCTGGTAATAACTTGCCTTCATATTTGCCAGACAGTTTTGTTTTTTTGCAATCACTGTAAGGTTGAAAAGAAGTCACTTACTTTCAGAAAAAAAATCTAATAATCAAATTTTCAAATTAATTATTTCCTAATTTAATTTTGAAAATATTTTCTGGTATTGAGGGTTCTCCAGTATAGGGATTGTAAATTTTAGTGAAAGACACACGATGTCCCCAGGATGCAAAGTATAATGCTGGCAGGACAGATTCACTGTTAATATATTCTGCGAGCAGAATTCCTTAATTGGTAATGCCAGGAACACGCTACTGCTATATTTCTTCAGTTCTTTGCAACTTTACAATTAACATGCACCTGTTGCACAGTGCTTCATTCTTGAAGGAGAACAAAATTAAACATTCATAATTGTTTTGATTATAACAACAGAGATAAGAAATAACTCAGCACCCAGACACAGCACTAATTATGAGTACAAAAGGTTTATATAAAGAAACCTTAGGTCATATGATAAGGAACAGAGAAACTCATGTGGTGTTCACATAGAATTTACAGTGGAAGGGAAGTAGGAAGGGAAATTGAAGAAGAAAGAAAGAAAATTTAAATATAAGCTTAAGGACCTAAATGAATCTTTTTAAAATGATTGAAATGTTGATTCTAGGAAGTTACAAACAGACCAAGGGTCCAGACTGATTTGAAATAAGTTTTTGAAGTTAATTATAACAAACCTTCCTACAGGAAAATCTTGTTCTGAATTCTTAAAAAGAAATATGATAGGATGGGACTTTAAAGGTTAGGCACTAGAGGGAACCAGAAGAAACTAAAGATTACAATTAAAGGAGAACAATACTTAAACGTGACTTACAGAATTTAATGCAGAATGAAGGAAAATACTTTAACATTGGATGTATTGAGGAATATTTGTGAACAATGGACCCAACAGTTAAGAGTTTTAACATTTAGCTCTTAAATCTGAAAGTGGAATCAAAATGACAGGCTACTAAAATGATAATGGAAGAGATGCAGCACAGGATATACAGATGAAACCGGCTGATGTCTTGAGATTTAAAAGGCATATACAAATAAGAAGTCTAAGGAGCAATTTGGGTAATTTCCTATACTGGATTTACAAAAGAGACTTCTTAAAGTTCTGAAGAATTTTGTGAGAAGCAACAAAAGAAAATGAAAAGAAATCGAAGTCTAGGCCATTATTTGAAGGGTCAAGATTGTTAAAAACAAAAGGAAAGAATATAAAATTGATTTGATAAAGGTTAAAAGGATATGTTGTTGAATGGAGTTTGTTGACTAGGAGCAAACGATAAGGTTTTAAGGATTTGTTTATCAAGAGATGGGAGATGGAAAGAAGAGATAATTTTTGTATTTTAAGAGAAGATGTTAAGTTACTAAAATTGTTTATACTTGCTATGATGAAAGAGGAAATCATTTTTATATATTTTTCTTTTCTTTATAAGTAGTCCTCAACTTACACCCAAATGTTTAAGGATTATTCAATTTATGAAAGCTTCAGATAGGATGTTTTATGGCCCATAAAACATTTCTGGCTTTTGTAAAACATCTCCCCCCCCCCAATCATTTTGGGTGCTTGGCAACCAGCTTGCATTTAACTTTGTTCCTGCAGCCCCATGGAGGATTTCCCCTCCATTCATGGAGGAGAGGATAAATCCTTAGTTTGGCTCCAGGAGTGTTTGAGACTGAAAGGGCTACCTGTTGGGAGAATTTCAGCTCCATGCAGCTTCATGAAATCTAGCAGGCAGCTCTTTTGCTCTGCCTACTTAACAATCTGGGATGTTGCTTAATAACCACACCCAGGCATTCCATTGTGGTCATTGAATAAAGCAGTCATGTGACATATCAGTTAACTATCACTTCACTCATCTATAGATATTCCAACTGTGGCCATAAAGTGACAACTATCTGTATATTCTTTTTTCTCTCTTTTTTCTCTTTTTTATTTTTATCTATTTGTCTATTTTTATTTTTATCTTCTTAGTTTGTATTAGTTTATAATCTTATCTGAATTATCATATTTATAATTATCTTAATTATAAGAATATTAGTGTTCTAATGGTGCTGTTAGAGAAAACGTCTGGGAATCCCATGAATGACCAAAAAAAACCCCAACAACTCCAAAACTATATATTACCAAACAGCATGAACAAATCAATCTGGATAGACAAACAACCAGGTTCAAATTATCATGTTTTGGATAATTATGAGAAGACCAAAATTCCTAACTTTCCACCATGTGAAAGGAAAGAGAAACAGAGAACAACCAGAAGCCAGGTGGATGAATTCAGTTTTATTGGCTAGGAATAATTTTTTTTAATTAGATTTATATGCCGCCCTTCTCCGAAGACTCAGGGCAGCTTACAATTTTTGGGATACAACCCAACGTGCTCAGCAATAGCCTTCATTCCATTGTATACGCCTGCTTATTACTAAGCGGCATTTTTACAAAGTCAGCTTATTGCCCCCAACAATCTTGGGTCCTCAGTTTACCTACCCCGAGAGGATGGAAGGCTGAGTCAACCTTGAGCCTGGTGGGATTCGAGCCTACAATAATTGCAGGCAGCTGGAACTTAAGTGCTAGGCATTTAGCAGCCTGCACCACCAAGGCCCCTTTTGAGAGACTTGAAAGACTAGACTGGAAAAATCCATCTGCGTGATTGCTAAAGAGTCAACACAAACTTGATGTGACATAATCAGTGCTGAGAGGATACATGAAATATAAGACTTTCTCTAAATCCTTAACCTTCAGTCAAGTGTGAATAAAATGACTGGCACTAGTACCAGGAAACCCAGATATTCTTTTTTTTATCTCTTCTACGTCAAGCAATTACCCTTTTTGATTCTATTGAAATGTCATATAATGTCCTCTTCTATTCATTGGATTTTTTTTCTTTTAAACCCCACCCCCCGGAACTGTGCTTTCCTGATATTATAAGAAGAGCTAAAATATCTGTACCTAAATACAAACCACTCCTGCCTAGCATTTTCAGTCTCACCCCCCTCTTTTTTCCCCATTTGGTTGTTTTATGACTCATTGATGAAAAGGTTCAGGATAATTTTTAAGTGGTAGAAATTACATCTTTTTAGAAATATGCTTAACATTGTGATGGAACCAGCCATTTCAATTTAACAGATAACAGATAAAGTAGAATTACTGTTAACAGATAACAGATAATCAGAGTTGGAAGAAACCTTGTAGGTCAGCTAGTCCAACCCCCCGCCCAAGAGGGAGACCCTACACCATTTCTGACAAATGGCAGTCCAATCTCTTCTTGAAGGTCTCAAGTGATGGCACTCCCACAACTTCTGAGGGCAAGGTGTTCCATTGGTTGATTGTTCTCACTGTCAGAAAGTTTCTCCTTATTTCCAGGTTAAATCTCTCCTTGTTCAGTTTCCATCCATTATTCCTTGTCTGGCCTACAGGCGCTTTAGAAAATAGCTTGACCCCTTCTCTCTGTGGCAGCCCCTCAAATATTGGAAGACTGCTATCATGTCTCCCTGGTCCTTCTCTTTACTAGACTAGCCAAGCCCAGTTCCTGTAACCGTTCTTCATATGTTTTAGTCTCCAGTCCCCTAATCATCCTGGTTGCTCTTCTTGTACTTTTTCTAGAGTCTCAACATCTTTTTGTAATGTGGTGAACAGAACTGGATGCAGTACTCTAGGTGTGGTCTTACTAAGGCTTTATAGAGTGGTATTAGTACCTCCCTTGATCTTGATTGTATCCCTCTGTTAATACAACTTAGGATTGCATTAGCTTTTTGGCTGCTGCTGCACACTGCTGGCTCATATTTAGTTGGTTGTCCACTAAGACTCCAAGATTCCTGACACAGTTACTGCTATTGAGCCTGGTTTCACCCAGTCTATATGTGTACTTTTGGTTTTCTTGCCTAAGTGTAGGACTTTACTTTTCTCTACATTGAATTTCATTTTGTTAGATATGGCCCAGTGTTCTAGTCTGTCAAGATCCATCTGGATCTTGAGCCTATCCTCTTGGTTTTAGCTACTCCTGCCAGCTTAGTATCATCTGCAAATTTGGTAAGTTCCCCTTCTATTCCCTCATCTAAGTCATTAATGAAGATATTGAAGAGTACTGGGCCTAAGACGGAACCTTGTGGCACCCCACTGCTTACTTCCCTCCATGTAGACTTAGACCCATTAAGGACTACTCGTTGAGTATGGTTTGTCAGCCAGTTGCGAGTCCATCTAGTGGTGGTGCTATCTATTCCACTTTTTTCTAGCTTACTAAGAAGTAGGTTGTGGTCTACTTTGTCGAATGCCTTGCTGAAATCTAAATATATTATGTCCACAGTATTTTGCTGGTCTACTAATTTAGTCACTATGTTGAAGAATGAAATAAGATTGGTTTGGCATGATCTGTTCTTAACAAACCCGTGCTGACTGCTAGTTATTACTTGTTTCTAGATGTTGGCAGATCTGTTTTTTTATTATCTTTTCCAGTATCTTCCTGGGTATTGATGTTAGGCTGATTGGTCTATAGTTTTATGGGTTTTTTTTCTGCTATCATGTCTCCCCTGGTCCTTCTCTTTACTAGACTAGCCAAGCCCAGTTCCTGTAACCATTCTTCATATGTTTTAGTCTCCAGTCCCTAATCATTCTGGTTGTTCTTCTCTGTGCTTTTTCTAGAGTCTCAACATCTTTTTTATAATGTGGTGAACAAAACTAACATAATGGAAGTAAAAATATAGCTAGGCCTTTTCAAATATCATATGTTCATTCTTCCCTGTATGTGTGTTCATTCTATGTCTATGAGCAGGCTGATGATAATAGCAATAGCACTTAGACTTATATACCGCTTCACAGTGCTTTACGCCTCTCTAATCAAAATCAGCATATAATACAACAGTATTATATGTACCAAAGCCATTTTTAAATGTGTACTAAAGCCATTTTTAAAAAGGATCTGGACTCTTTTTCTGGAGAAAAAGACTTTTTTTGCATATTTATTATAGAAGTATAGATAATGAATATGTTATTCAGCTCTGTAAATATATGACCTTTTATTTCACCTTATATTTTCTCAGTTTTTCTCATACACTTTTTCTCATACACTCTTATAATACTGTACTTGATGAGGGAATGTCATGTGTTTTGATATGCTGCCATCTAGTGGTTAGATTTACTGCTTAATTCAAAGTAACAATCAATGGCTACCTTCACCTTGGCTTCCAGCAAGATTTTAGCATAGATTCTTGAACAGCAGCAGCTATGAAACTCAGGCATCAGGTTTTGCTAGAGTGTAATATCAGTTCTTCCCACTTTTCTATTATATTTATGACCCATTGAGGAGTTTCATACTGTAACATGAATGGATGTAGATCCTTAAAAAAACACACCTCACTTTGCTCTTTATTTTGGAATCCGCATAACTGTATAGACTGGAATGGATCCAGGGACCGAGATACAGAAGGAAAATACCTTCTTTTCCACAAAAGCTTGTACAAGAATTTGTATAAGAGTTCAAGCAGCATTGTCCTTTGTACTGCATGTTTTCTTACGCAGGTCACTTTCACAAATTCTTGTTCAAGAACCTCTCTAAATATTTTTCTTTTTCTTACTGATTGGTGCTCTTTGAGCCTGGTTGTTAGCTTGGTTGTTTTCTTGCATGTTTCATTACCCAAACTAGGTAACAACATCCGTACTAGTAGAGAATTTATATTCTTAGTGGCTTGCCTTGTCAGGAGTGGCCTGCGTGGAGGTTGTTTTTTTGGGGGGGGGATTGGGTTGTTTACCTTTGGCTTGTTTGGCAATTCTTTGATTGAGGTGTATTGTTCACTCCGTGATTGTTGATCTGATGTTAAACTTGGTATTAATCTATGGTCATCTTGGTGTTGATTGCTCAGTTCTTCTAATATATCTGGAAATGTAAAAGTAATTGTAGAACCAATGTAACACAGGGTTTAACTGAGAAGACCCAAACTCCAATTTATATTGTTGTTTTAAAGGGTTAATGAGGGAGGGGGTGGATTGTGAGTATGGGACTCAGCGCAGCCCAGGGCAGGATCATGACGGGTGTGTGTGTGGGGGGCCGGCGGGGCCCCAAAGGTGAGAGTGGGAACGATGATTTTCAGGGTGGTTGGGCTTGGCAGGGGATGACAAGGCATGGGGCCACATCATGTTAGGGGAGCGTGCCCCGGTGTCTTCATATGGGGACATGCTCCAACCCCGCTGCCTCCTCCCAACTTCCTGGGGGCCCAGGATCTAGGACCCCTGGGCTCTGACTGGTGTACTTTAATGCCAGGTCCGTGGCTAACAAGGCAACCCTCCTCCGTGAGGTAATTGAGGAGGAGGCCGCAGACCTGGGCTGCATCACTGAGACCTGGGTGGGCCCAGAGGGTGGAGTCCCTCTGGTTGAGTTATGCCCCCCAGGTTTTCGGGTGTTGCACTGGTCACGAGCCCAGGGGAGGGTGGGGGGGTGGCTGTCATTATTTGGGAAGCCTTGATTCCAAGGGAGGTCCCTGTTCCGGAGATAGGCGGGTGTGAGGCCCTCCTCCTGAGGAGCGGGCCGGGGAGTCAGGTGGGCTTGCTGCTTACATACCTTTCCCCCAGCTATGTAGCATCTGCCTGCCTGGTCTTCTCGATGCCATCTCGGGGTGGCATTGGAGTTCCCTGAACTTATTGTTCTGGGTGACTTCAACTTGCCTTCCCTTGGGGCATCGTTGGGTTTGGCCCAGGAATTCATGGCCTCCATGGCGGCCATGGGCCTGACTCAGGTGATTGATGGCCCGACTCATGAGAGGGGCAACACCCTCAACCTGGTTTTTATCTCGGAGCAGTGGCATAATGGTCTGGGAGATGGTGATTTTTCTGTCCATCCCGTTCCATGGTCAGATCATTATTTCCTACGGCTGGCTTTCCGTCAAGCTACCCCACACTGCTGGGATGAGGAGCCATCCAGATGGTTCCGCCCCAGGCGCCTAATGGACCCAGAAAGGTTCCAGGCGGAACTGGGGTTTTCCCTACATCCTTGGCCCACAGCTCTGCCGAGGCCCTGACGGCAGCCTGGCAACATGCAGCGGCGGGGGCCCTCGACAGAGTTGTCCCCATGCGGCCACTTACCCGGCGCAGATCCCGGGTGGCTCCCTGGTACACCGGGGAGCTCCGGGAGATGAAGTGTCGGAGAAGGGCCTTAGAGAGCAGATGGAGGTCGACCCGTTCCGGCTCTGACTGAGCCCAGCTAAGAGCCCATGTTAGGACTTATCTGGTAGCTGTGAGAGCAGCGAGGAGGGCTTCTCCGCTCTCATAGCATCCGCAGGTAACTGCCCAGCCACCCTGTTTGGGGTCACCCGCTCCCTATTACATCTGGGGGCAGTGGTGGATCCCTTGCAGGGCAGAGCTGAGGAATTTGGACAATACCTGCAGGATAAGATCGCTCAGATCCAGGAAGGGCTGAACTCTAGTGTGCAGGGGCCTGACCCTGGGGGTGCAAGTGGTCTGGCCAATGTAATCTGGACTGGGTTCGATCCTGTTTCTGAGGATGAAGTAGACAGGATTATGCGACGACTGAGTTCCACCACATGTTTGTTGGACCCGTGCCCTTCCTGGTTGGTTTATGCCTCCAGGGAGGTCACGAGTGGCTGGCTCCAGGCAGTGGTCAATGCTTCATTAAAGGAGGGTGCCTTCCCTGCCACCCTGAAAGAGGCGGTGGTGGGCCCTCCTGAAGAAGCCTTCCCTGACCCAGCCAATTGAACAACTTCCGTCCAGTCTCCAACCTTCACTTTTAGTGAAGGTTGTTGAGAGTGGTGGCTCAGCAGTTTCCGCTTTTCCTGGAGGAAGCAGACTACCTAGATCCATACCAATCGGGCTTCCAGCCCGGGTATAGCACGGAGACGGCATTGATCGCACTGGTGGATGATCTCCTGAGGGCTCGGGACAGGGGTTTTTCCTCTGTCCTAGTCCTGTTAGACCTCTCAGCGGCTTTTGATACCATCGACCATGATATCCTGTTGTGGCGTCTCAGGGGGTTGGGAGTGGGAGGCACTGTATTGCAGTGGTTCTCCTTCCTCTTGGGTCGCTCGCAATCGGTGTTGGCAGGGGGGCAGAGGTCGGCACCGAGGGCTCTCACTTGTGGGGTCCCTCAGTGGTTGGTTCTCTAGCCCCTCCTGTTCAACATCTATATGAAGCCGCTGGGCGAGATCATCCGTGGCTTTGGGGTGAAGTATCATCAGTACGCTGATGATGCGCAGTTGTACATCTCCACCCCAGGTCACATCAGTGATGCCCTCTCTGTGGTATCCCGTTGTCTGGATTGGTATGGATCTGGATGGACAGGAACATGTTTCAGCTCAATCCGGCCAAGACAGAGTGGCTGTGCATACCGACATCTCGGTCCAGTCAGAAGATTCCATCTTTGGTCATGGGGGGAGAGGTGTTGCCCCCCGTGGACAGGGCCCCATGGACAGGGAACTTGGGGGTCCTCCTGGACTCACGGCTCAGGATGGAGGAGCAGGTGGGGGCCGTGGCCAGGGGGGCATTTGCCCAGGTTCGGCTGGTTTGCCAGCTGTGCCCATATCTGGACCGAGATGCCCTGCGCACTGTCACTCAGGCACTTGTTACCTCCCGGCTTGACTACTGCAATGCTCTCTATTTAGGACTGCCCTTGCATACCACCCGGAGGCTTCAGCTGGTGCAGAATGCGGCTGCGCGGGTTGTGATGGCAGCTTCCCGGTACTCCCATGTTACACCCCTCCTGTGTGAGCTGCATTGGCTACTGGTTGCCCTCCGGATGAGATTCAAGGTCCTAGTATTAACATTCAAAGTCCTACGAGACATGGGTCTGGGTTATTTATGGGAGCGTCTACTGCCGGCATCGAATACCAACCGCCCTGTATGAACGCACAGGCAGGGACTTCTTGGGGTGCCGTCTGCGACTCAGTGTCAGTTGGCGGTATCCTGGGGAAGGGCCTACTCTGTAGCGGCTCCCGCTCTCTGGAACCAACTACCTCTGGGGCTCCCTGGCCCCTGACCTCCGCACCTTCCGTCGCGACTAAAAACCTGGTTGTTTGAACAGGCTGTGCTGTGCTGACTCCTTGGGGAATGGGTGTTTTATTTATTACAGGTTTTTTAGTTTAATTTGGCTTGTTGTAATTTAATTCTATTTTAGTTAATCTAATTAATTGTGCAGTTTTTATCTGTGAGCCACCCCGAGTCCTTTTGGAGAGGGGGCGGCATAGAAGTTGAAATAATAATAATAATAATAATAATAATAATAATAATAATAAGCCATAGAAATTCAATAGTCTGAGTCAGTCTGTCTGTCTCTTGAGTCAGTCACTGAGTGGGTCTGTCTGTCTCTCACAGAGACTTAACCCACAAGATTATTATTATTCTTCCTAGCAGGGTCCCCTTTTCAGATAATTGATCACAGGGGTGGGATGCAAATATTTTTACTACTGGTTCTGTGGGTGTGGCTAGGTGGGAGTGGCCATGTGACTGGGTGGGTGTGGCTTCTTTTTTGTGCAGTACCCCCCCCCGTGCGTCTCTTTTTGCCTCCTGGCCTCAGGGAAGCCTCCTGGGTGAAGCAGTAAGACAGCAAGGGGGATCCCAGCACAGCTGATCGTCAGAACAGCTGATCATTGGGAGGAAAAAAATATACTGGTTCAGCCAAATAGTAGCATTTTTTACTACTGGTTCACCCAAACTGGTACAATCCCACCACTGATTGAGTGCCATTTTGCACAGTCACCAGCATCTCCAGGGCGCAAAGTGTTTGCCTTTTGTAACTCAGTAAACAATTTCCCAGGTTTTTCTGTCAGTAAATAATTCCCTTGAGTTCTTGTAAACTCATTCTTGTGTCACCACTGATATTATTTAGTTCTAGAATTTCATACCCCTTCAATTATATATATAAATGGTTTATAGTTAAAAAATGCAATGCAATATGTTATATAATAAAAGTAAGTTCTACAAAATAAAGTAACAAGTAAAAATGCAATTCCACTGTACCATATTTCATTCACAACACCAATACTGAAATCTCTGAACATCTTCTGAAACAATCAGATTGTAACGTTTCATCAGAAGAACATGACAGAAGGGGTCCATTTTATTTCTGGAGACAATCTATTGACACTGGAGGGAAGCCATGATGGGGAATATTATATTGTTAAACAATATGTTGTAAGAATATGGTGGTGAAATATTTTAAATTATAGATACAGGTTGTCCTCGATTTACAACAGTTCATTTAGTGACCATTCAAAGTTATAACAGCACTGGAAAAAGTGATTTATGACCATTTTTTACAGTTATGACCTTCACAGCATCCCCATTATCATGTGATCAAAATTCAGATGCTTGGCAACTGACTCATATTTATAACAATTGCAGTGTCCGAAGTCATGTGATCACTTTTTGCCACTTCGCACAAGCAAGGACAATGGGAAATCCAGATTCATTTCATAACTGGGTTATTTATCAATTGCAGTCATTCACTTAATTTATCAATTGCTGTCATTTGCTTAACAACTGAGGCAAGAAAGATCATAAAATGGGGCAAAACTCACTTAACAAATGTCTCACTTAAGAACAGGAATTTTGGGCTCAATTGTGGTCTAATAAAATAATGGAGCCTGGAATTTCTGCTGTAAGTCATAATGGTCCTAAATTGAGGGCCATGTGACCAGACCCGATTTTATGATTTTTTTTGCAGCAGTCATTAAACGAGTGCTGTGGTCATTAAGTGAGCATGGCAATTAAGCAAACACCGTGTCATTAAGTTAATCAACTCATTACTTTTGGGAGGGCATTTTTCCTTGAAAATCAGCTGAAAAGGCTGGAAACAAAGAGGAAAAAAATTAAATCGTAATTACATGACTAGGAGCTGCTACAACTGGTTGTAAAGATGAACTGGTTGCCAAGTGTCCAATGTGGGGTGTGTACCACCATGGAACTCTGGAACTGGGTTGTAAGTAGCTTTTATGGGGGAAGAGGTCTGTCATAACTTCAAAAGGTTGCTAAGTGAGGCTACCATACTAGCTTCTGTTGGTTCTTGTGTATCCTTTTAGTTATCTTACTATTTAGGTTCCTATGTATCCTATTTAGGTATCTTACTTATTTATTTATTTATTTATTAATTAGACTTATATGTCTCTCCCGAGGACTCGGGCGGCTTACAAAATAAAACAACACAACAATAAATTAGATAAAACCAGATTAAACAAATCGCGAATTAACACTAAAATCCCAGGATTAAACTCTAAAACCACCCCACCCCAGGGTCACAGCCCGGGTTGATTAAACAACCAGGTCTTCAGATCGCCGGAAGGTGCGGAGGTCAGGGGCCAGGCGGAGCTCCAGGGGAAGTTGATTCCAGAGGTCAGTCGCGACAGAGTAGGCCCTGCTGCCGGGGACCGCCAGCCGGCACTGCCCGGCCGACGGGACCCCAAGGAGCCCCTGTCGTGGGTTCGACAGGGCGTTAGTGTTCGATGTCGCAGCAGTCGCCCCTTAAATAATAAGGACCCATGTCATGAAGGACTTTGTATGTTAAGGTTAAACCTTGAATCTCACCCGAGCGCAACCGCAACCAATGCAGGCCGCGAGGAGGGGGCAACATGGGAGAACCGAAACTCCCATCACCACCACGATTTTGCACCAGCTGCAATCTCCGGATGGTATGCAAGGGCAGTCCTAGATAGAGAGCTGCAGTAGTCGAAGTGCTGGCAACAAGGGCATGAGTGACCATACGCAGGGCATCGCGTCCAGAAACGGGCGGCTGGCGAACCAGCTGACCTGGGCAAAGCCCCCTGGTGACGGCTCCCACCTGCTCCTCCAACCGAGCCGCATCCAGGAGGACCCCAGGTTCCTGCCCTATCCACAGGGGCAACACCACTCCCCTATGGTCAACGATGGACATTCCAAACTGGACCGCGATGCCGGTATGTACAGCCACTCAGTCTTGGCCGGGTTGAGCCAAGCATGTTTCCGGCCCATCCAGATCCGCATCGCATCCAGACAGCGAGTCATCACGAGAGGGCATCACTGATCTGGTTTGGGGTGGAGATAACTGTGTATCATAGCATATTGATGATACCTCACCCCAAAACACAATGATCTCACCCAGCGTTTCATGTAGATATTAAATAAAGGGAGAGAGGACCACCCCTGAGGGACCCCACAAGTGAGTGCCCTTGGGGCTGACCTCTGCCCCCTGCCAACACCGATTGCATCGCCTCATGAGGTAGGAGGAGAGCCACTGAAAACAGTGCCCCACCCCAACCCGCGAGGCGCCGCAAAGGATACCATGGTCGATGGTATCGAAAGCCGCTGAGAGGTCTATAGGACCAGGACAGAGGAAAACCCCTGTCCCGCGCTCTCCAGAGATCATCCATCAGTGCGACCAATGCCGCCTCCGCTGAAACCAGGCCGAAGCCTGATTGGCACGGATCCAGGTAGTCCGCTTCATCCAGGAAAAGCGGAAATTGCCTGGCCACCACACTTCAACAACCTTCGCCAAAAAGCTAAGGTTGAGACTGGACGAAAGTTATCTAACACGGTCGGATCCAGGGCAGGCTTCTTCAGGAGGGGTCTCACCACCGCCCTTCAGGGCAGAGGGAAAACACCCTCCCTTAACGAAGCATTGACAACTGCCCGGATCCAACCGCAGGTGACCTCCCTGGCGGCATAAGACAGCCAGGAAGGGCACGGGTCCAACAAACATGTGGTGGAACTCAGGTGCCGCGATAATCCCGCCCACTTCATCCTCGGAAACAGGATCGAACTCATCCCAGAACGTACTGGCCAGACTACCTGGTCAGACCGCTGCAAATCAGTGGACAACCCGTTCGCCCGAAGGATCTTATCTGACAGATATTGACCAAATTCCTCAGCTCTTCCTCAGAGCGGATCCGCCTCCCCAGGACAAAGGAGAGAGCCAGACCCGAACAGGGCGGCTGGCGGTTCCATGACGCTATGAGGGTGGAGAGATAAGACCTTCTCACCACCATAGCTCCCAGGTAAGTCCTAATATGGGCTCTAACTGGGTTCGATCGAGCTGAGAGCGGGTGGCCCTCCACCTGCTCTCTAAGCCCTCCGATCCTACTTAGCAGGATCTTTCTATCTATTCTTTCAAGATCTGCTAAAATGCCCAAACCCTGCCGTATGTCATACAAGTACATAATTTAAAATATTTTAAAATCTATCCTTATCTGAAAAAGGATGAAGATGTGGTAGCTTTCAGGAATTCCAGTTCAGAGTTAAAAATGGCATTTGTTTAACTATATATTGTCCAGCATAGTGAAAGCTGAAGTGAGGCAGAATTAGGATAGGATGGACAAAGTCATTGTAGTATCCTATAGCCATAACATCTTCTAGCAAATTCTCAGTATATTTGAGATCAGGACCTTTTGTGGTTTGAGAAATAGCATCTTAACCTGCAGTAGCCAATGGAGAGCTGCAAAAATCCCCATTTTGTGCAATTAGATTAAATGTGCTGTCCTACTTGGCCTTTAAAAATTCATCAGAATGAACATTTTGGGCTTGTGTATACACGCAAAGGGCTAAATTTATGGAAATACAGAAATAATATGTGTACTCACACTTTTTATTTTAATTATATACTTCTGGCAGATTCTTGTAATGGTTTTGCAACAATTCAATAAGATCCTTACCTTTTCTCCACCTCTATCAACTTAATAGAAATCAATGTTTTTCTTCTTGCTTAGAACTGTTGATTGGAATGGAAAGCTCTAAATTCTGCTCTGATTTAATTTCTGGCCTTATTTATAAGACTTTTGCTATCAATAGCTTTTTCGGTGGAGAATGTCATTTTTGTTAAAAGAACTACTTTTAACATGCCTTCAGCCTTGGCAGCTGAATTGGTAAGGGGAATTCCATACACTATCCATGTGTTTATGCAAGCATTCCTTGTGTAGGTACATCTATATATGAACAGTTAGCTCCTTGCAAGCATTGTTTATAGCTCTGTTAACTCTGTGTCTCAATGGAGAAGCTGAATTGTATTCTCCTGTAAAACCTTATCCAAAGACTTCGTTACCTGATAAAAAGAAGCTAAAATTAGACTTAAGTTCCTTCACAGCCCTTTATCCCACATTCTGTTGGGTGAAATCAACCTTTATCTTTGTCCTATGCAGCTTATTACACTATTGAAAGTCAGGGATTTTTATTTATTTCTCATTTATTGTTTCTTTTCTTTAAAAAAAACCTTAATTAAATGTTTTAGTGATTTTAATTTTTGTTTTTGTTTTCTTCCCCAGTTTCCTCATAGTGCTGGTCTGCCTTATATTCAGTGTGCTTTCCACGATTGATCAATATGCAGCTCTGGCCACAGGGACATTATTTTGGATGGTATGCCTATGGATATTTGCTTAAGCAACATATAATTTGTATGTATTTTGAGAAGAATTAAAATTGAGATATAGATATGTATTTATATGAATGTACTGTGTATATATTTGGTAATGTTATTTGGATGTATTCTAATTTGCTAAAATGCCCAAGCATGGTAATATGAAATATAATCAGAAACTTATCAATGCACATTTCACAATACTTTCATCTTTTTTTTCTGACTGATTTGTATCTGTATGAGAGTAATATGGATAACATGGAAGGAAGTAGCTTTCTGTAAAACCTTTAGGTTCAGGCATGGAATGATCTGTAGAAATCCAAATTGGTTCTCATTATACTCTGGATTGGGTTCATTTGGCCATTCCAAATGATTTGGAATGGTGATCCAATGATTTTCATCATCCAAACCATAAGCAGTTTGTGAGGTTTCTAGCGTAGTGTTCCAGGCAAAACAGTTATGTTTTGGTGACCACATCCAGAATACGTCAGCTTTAGTTTGGAAGATTAATGTCCAGAATATCTTTTGACCATACCATATTGGTACAGTTTAGAACAGAAGGATAATGTTGCAGAGAACTTGTTTTTGAGTTCTGTTTCAGTAGGTTTTGGACATCCCTACATAGTAGGAGGTGTCCTCTAGATTGTCCCACAAAGTTTAACTAATTGAGTAGGGTGATTGAACAATAATATGCGTGGCAATTCTAAAGGCAAGAGGTAAAAATCAGTCATATACAGATTTTTAAAAACTCTCTTAATGTTTTTAGTATTTTTACCCAGGTTAGAAAATGTGATGGCTCAGTTGAGTTTATATATAGTAAATAGCTGAGAACCTAAAGTCGATGCATTTTGTAATGGCCAACTATTCTGACATTAGAATACACCATCTAATATTTCTTTTCAAGGATTTGTACAGTCCATAGTTTTTGTTGTTGTGCATCAGTGTTATGCACTGACCCATACCAATCTAATAATGCTATCAGTCACTTGAATGCTATATCCAAGTTCAAGAGTGTTCAGTAAATAAGTCTTCTGAGTTCTCCATTGTCAGGACCTGTGTTAGGTTCAGGAAACACATACTGAGAGTAATATAAGCAGCCCTCCTTAGCTATTATGTTCCTTGTTGATATCTCAGTAGAAGTTGCTGGCATTGCATTACCTGACTTAATTCCTTGGGGCAAGCCAGCATTTATATTTCATTTCACTTTGGGCACTTAATCCTGCAGTTGTTTCTTATGTCGGGATTTCCCCATTATATGTGTTTTAATATTTGATGTAGGCAAAACCGTACCCTCCTTTTTCCAGAGAGTCAACTTTCAGAGTTCAAGTTCGCATGAATAAAAGGCCTAGTTTTTATGTCTTTCTTATGCAGCTCAACAGGTTTATAGCACTTGGATTAAGTCCTTCTTAATTTTGTCTTTTATTTATAGAGTTATTTTTACACAGATCTGGTAGTGAATAGTTTCATATGGTGAATGTACAGATACTAATTGGCTCTCATTAACATCAGACTAATTGAATTTCAGAAAAAGACCAGCTTTTGTAACCTGGTAATTTCCAGAAACATTGAATTAAAATTTCTAAAGTTAGTGTTTGAGACTTGGAATACTTAAAATACAGGTAGTGGCAATTATATGGAAATGTTTACAGAATTAGTTTTCATGGCACAGTATGAAAATGATTTGCCATTGCTTTGTGGAATTTGGTCTTCCCGAATTTAACAGTGAGCCTGGGATTGCTTGGGGGCCTCTAAGTACTAATCAAATCTGGTCTTGCTTAGCTTCTTACGATTAATCACTGTTACATAATTTAAATTAATTTAAGTTTTATGATAAATCCAAAGTCATGTGAATGGATTGCTGCCCATATGGCAAGACTTCATCATTTTGTTCTTTCCCAAACAGTTCTCTTTCCGGTTAAGAGTTTTGGTATCCTTCACTGATAGAAAAGACTTGTAGACCAGAGAACAAGTGTAGAACTTGTTTCACAGAGCAGTTTTTTACTATTCACAAAATGGCTGCCTATTATGAAACATTCAACTGATGACGATTTGCCAACCCTGCATACTATCATCTATTTGGGGGCATATTTCCAAACAGCACTAGATTGAAGTCTAAGAACATAAGAAAACCTACTGAGCCTATAGAACCAACCCAGAGGTATCCTTGGAAGGTGGTGCTAGAAGTTGATGATTTGCTTTGCAAACTGTTATTTCTCCAATTAATTAATTAGCTAAACAATTATGCACACATAGGAAGCCTAATAATTTCAGAGATTAGAGAAGTACAAAGGCGTAAGAGTTACTTCACTTACACCTGTGTAGACTGTGGCTCAGATTTTAGAGAGTGTAGGGATTGAGGGGCAGTGGCTCAATGGTTAAGGCACTAAGCTTGTCGATCAAAAGGTCGCAGTTCAGCAGTTCGAATCCCTAGTGCCGTAATGGGGTGAACTCCGTTACTTGTCCCAGCTTCTGCCAACCTAGCAGTTCGAAAGCATGTAAAAATGCAAGTAGAAAAATAGGGACCTTTGGTGGAAAGGTAACAGTGTTCCGTGCACCTTCAGCGTTTAGTCATGCTGGTCACATGACCACGGAGACGTCTTCGGATAGTGCTGGCTCTTCGGCTTTGAACGGAGATGAGCACTGCCCCTAGAGTCGGGAACAACTAGTACATATGCAAGGGTAACCTTTACCTTTAGGGATTGAGGGAATTGTCCTTTTTACACAATACTGTATAGTAAAATGTTTCACTTTATGTTAATTTGTTTTTGTTAATAAAT
>CM019148.1:264272807-264292134 GCA_009733165.1 Naja naja
GAAAAAGTGATTTATGACCATTTTTTACAGTTATGACCTTTGCAGCATCCTCATTATCATGTGATCAAAATTCAGATGCTTGGCAACTGACTCATATTTATGAACAATTGCAGTGTCCAAGTCATGTGATCACTTTTGCACTTCGCACAAGCAAGGACAATGGGAAATCCAGATTCATTTCATAACTGGGTTATTTATCAATTGCAGTCATTCACTTAATTTATCAATTGCTGTCATTTGCTTTAACAACTGAGGCAAGAAAGGTCATAAAATGGGGAAAAAACTCACTTAACAAATGTCTCACTTAAGAACAGGAATTTGGGGCTAATTGTGGTCTAATAAAATAATGGAGCCTGGAATTTCTGCTGAAGTCATAATGGTCCTAAATTGAAGGCCATGTGACCAGACCCATTTTATGATTTTTTTTGCAGCAGTCATTAAAACGAGTGCTGTGGTCATTAAGTGAGCATGGCAATTAAGCAAAACACGTGTCATTAAGTTAATCAATTCATTACTTTTGGGGGGCATTTTTCCTTGAAAATCAGCTGAAAAGGCTGGAAACAAAGAGGAAAAAAATTAAATCGTAATTACATGACTAGGGGCTGCTACAACTGGTTGTAAAGATGAACTGGTTGCCAAGTGTCCAATGTGGGGTGTGTACCACCATGGAACTCTGGAACTGGGTTGTAAGTAGCTTTTATGGGGGAAGAGGTCTGTCATAACTTTGAAAGGTTGCTAAGTGAGGCTACCATACTATCTTCTGTTGGTTCCTGTGTATCCTTTTAGTTATCTTACTATTTAGGTTCCTATGTATCCTATTTAGGTATCTTACTTAGCAGGATCTTTCTATCTATTCTTTCAAGATCTGCTAAAATGCCCAAACCCTGCCGTATGTCATACAAGTACATAATTTAAAATATTTTAAAATTATGAGGGTGGAGAGATAAGACCTTCTCACCACCCTCATAGCTCCCAGGTAAGTCCTAATATGGGCTCTTAACTGGGTTCGATCGAGCTGAGAGCGGGTGGCCCTCCACCTGCTCTCTAAGCCCCTCCGATCCTACTTAGCAGGATCTTTCTATCTATTCTTTCAAGATCTGCTAAAATGCCCAAACCCTGCCGTATGTCATACAAGTACATAATTTAAAATATTTTAAAATCTATCCTTATCTGACAAAGGATGAAGATGTGGTAGCTTTCAGGAATTCCAGTTTAGATTTAAAAATGGCATTTGTTTAACTATATATTGTCCAGCATAGTGAAAGCTGAAGGGAGGCAGAATTAGGATAGGATGGACAAATCATTGTAGTATCCTATAGCCATAACATCTTCGAGCAAATTCTCAGTATATTTGAAATCAGGACATTTTGTGGTTTGAGTAATTTTGTGGTTTGAGCATCTTAACCTGCAGTAGCCAATGGAGAGCTGCAAAAATCCCCATTTTGTGCAATTAGATTAAATGTGCTGTCCTACTTGGCCTTTAAAAATTCATCAGAATGAACATTTTGGGCTTGTGTATACACGCAAAGGGCTAAATTTATGGAAATACAGAAATAATATGTGTACTCACACTTTTTATTTTAATTATATACTTCTGGCAGATTCTTGTAATGGTTTTGCAACAATTCAATAAGATCCTTACCTTTTCTCCACCTCTATCAACTTAATAGAAATCAATGTTTTTCTTCTTGCTTAGAACTGTTGATTGGAATGGAAAGCTCTAAATTCTGCTCTGATTTAATTTCTGGCCTTATTTATAAGACTTCTTTTGCTATCAATAGCTTTTTCGGTGGGAGAATGTCATTTTTTTGTTAAAAGAACTACTCTTTTAACATGCCTTCAGCCTTGGCAGCTGAATTGGTAAGGGGAATTCCATACACTATCCATGTGTTTATGCAAGCATTCCTTGTGTCGGTACATCTGTATATGAACAGTTAGCTCCTTGCAAGCATTGTTTATAGCTCTGTTAACTCTGTGTCTCAATGGAGAAGCTGAATTGTATTCTCCTGTAAAACCTTATCTAAAGACTTCGTTACCTGATAAAAAAGAAGCTAAAAATTAGACTTAAATTCCTTCACAGTCCCTTTATCCCACATTCTGTTGGGTGAAATCAACCTATGCAGCTTATTACACTATTGAAAGTCAGGGATTTTTATTTATTTCTCATTTATTGTTTCTTTTCTTTAAAAAAAAACCTTAATTAAATGTTTTAGTGATTTTAATTTTTGTTTTTTGTTTTCTTCCCCCCCAGTTTCCTCATAGTGCTGGTCTGCCTTATATTCAGTGTGCTTTCCACGATTGATCAATATGCAGCTCTGGCCACAGGGACATTATTTTGGATGGTATGCCTATGGATATTTGCTTAAGCAACATATAATTTGTATGTATTTTGAGAAGAATTAAAATTGAGATATAGATATGTATTTATATGAATGTACTGTGTATATATTTGGTAATGTTATTTGGATGTATTCTAATTTGCTAAAATGCCCAAGCATGGTAATATGAAATATAATCAGAAACTTATCAATGCACATTTCACAATACTTTCATCTTTTTTTTTCTGACTGATTTGTATCTGTATGAGAGTAATATGGATAACATGGAAGGAAGTAGCTTTCTGTAAAACCTTTAGGTTCAGGCATGGAATGATCTGTAGAAATCCAAATTGGTTCTCATTATACTCTGGATTGGGTTCATTTGGCCATTCCAAATGATTTGGAATGGTGATCCAATGATTTTCATCATCCAAACCATAAGCAGTTTGTGAGGTTTCTAGCGTAGTGTTCCAGGCAAAACAGTTATGTTTTGGTGACCACATCCAGAATACGTCAGCTTTAGTTTGGAAGATTAATGTCCAGAATATCTTTTGACCATACCATATTGGTACAGTTTAGAACAGAAGGATAATGTTGCAGAGAACTTGTTTTTGAGTTCTGTTTCAGTAGGTTTTGGACATCCCTACATAGTAGGAGGTGTCCTCTAGATTGTCCCACAAAGTTTAACTAATTGAGTAGGGTGATTGAACAATAATATGTGGCAATTCTAAGGCAAGAGGTAAAAATCAGTCATATACAGATTTTTAAAAACTCTCTTAATGTTTTTAGTATTTTTACCCAGGTTAGAAAATGTGATGGCTCAGTTGAGTTTATATATAGTAAATAGCTGAGAACCTAAAGTCGATGCATTTTGTAATGGCCAACTATTCTGACATTAGAATACACCATCTAATATTTCTTTTCAAGGATTTGTACAGTCCATAGTTTTTGTTGTTGTGCATCAGTGTTATGCACTGACCCATACCAATCTAATAATGCTATCAGTCACTTGAATGCTATATCCAAGTTCAAGAGTGTTCAGTAAATAAGTCTTCTGAGTTCTCCATTGTCAGGACCTGTGTTAGGTTCAGGAAACACATACTGAGAGTAATATAAGCAGCCCTCCTTAGCTATTATGTTCCTTGTTGATATCTCAGTAGAAGTTGCTGGCATTGCATTACCTGACTTAATTCCTTGGGGCAAGCCAGCATTTATATTTCATTTCACTTTGGGCACTTAATCCTGCAGTTGTTTCTTATGTCGGGATTTCCCCATTATATGTGTTTTAATATTTGATGTAGGCAAAACCGCACCTCCTTTTTCCAGAGAGTCAACTTTCAGAGTTCAAGTTCGCATGAATAAAAGGCCTAGTTTTATGTCTTTCTTATGCAGCTCAACAGGTTTATAGCACTTGGATTAAGTCCTTCTTAATTTTGTCTTTTATTTATAGAGTTATTTTTACACAGATCTGGTAGTGAATAGTTTCATATGGTGAATGTACAGATACTAATTGGCTCTCATTAACATCAGACTAATTGAATTTCAGAAAAAGACCAGCTTTTGTAACCTGGTAATTTCCAGAAACATTGAATTAAAATTTCTAAAGTTAGTGTTTGAGACTTGGAATACTTAAAATACAGGTAGTGGCGATTATATGGAAATTAGTTTTCATGGCACAGTATGAAAATGATTTGCCATTGCTTTGTGGAATTTGGTCTTCCGAATTTAACAGTGAGCCTGGGATTGCTTGGGGGCCTCCAAGTACTAATCAAATCTGGTCTTGCTTAGCTTCTTACGATTAATCACTGTTACATAATTTAAATTAATTTAAGTTTTATGATAAATCCAAAGTCATGTGAATGGATTGCGGCCATATGGCAAGACTTCATCATTTTGTTCTCTCCCAAACAGTTCTCTTTCCGGTTAAGAGTTTTGGTATCCTTCACTGATAGAAAAGACTTGTAGACCAGAGAACAAGTGTAGATACTTGTTTCACAGAGCAGTTTTTTACTATTCACAAAATGGCTGCCTATTATGAAACATTCAACTGATGACGTACTTTGCCAACCCTGCATACTATCATCTATTTGGGGGCATATTTCCAAACAGCACTAGATTGAAGTCTAAGAACATAAGAAAACCTACGAGCCTATAGAACCAACCCAGAGGTATCCTTGGAAGGTGGTGCTAGAAGTTGATGATTTGCTTTGCAAACTGTTATTTCTCCAATTAATTAATTAGCTAAACAATTATGCACACATAGGAAGCCTAATAATTTCAGAGATTAGAGAAGTACAAAGGCGTAAGAGTTACTTCACTTACACCTGTGTAGACTGTGGCTCAGATTTTAGAGAGTGTAGGGATTGAGGGATGCAGTGGCTCAATGGTTAAGGCACTAAGCTTGTCGATCAAAAGGTCGGCAGTTCAGCAGTTCGAATCCCTAGTGCCGCGTAATGGGGTGAACTCCCGTTACTTGTCCCAGCTTCTGCCAGCCTAGCAGTTCGAAAGCATGTAAAAATGCAAGTAGAAAAATAGGGACCTTTGGTGGAAAGGTAACAGTGTTCCGTGCACCTTCAGCGTTTAGTCATGCTGGTCACATGACCACGGAGACGTCTTCGGATAGTGCTGGCTCTTCGGCTTTGAAACGGAGATGAGCACTGCCCCCTAGAGTCGGGAACAACTAGTACATATGCGCAAGGGTAACCTTTACCTTTAGGGGATTGAGGGGAATTGTCCTTTTTTTACACAATACTGTATAGTAAAATGTTTCACTTTATGTTAATTTGTTTTTGTTAATAAATATATACGATCTTCTTTTGTATTATTACTTCCTAATATACCTATGTTTCTTCTGGGTACTTCACTACAGTAGTAGCTTTTCCTTGAGTAAAATATTTTCCTCTGTGAAATAGAAATATATTTTTGAGAACTTTGTTTTGGATGTTTTATTTTTGTTAGACCTGCATAATTGTCCTCCTGCTGGATGACTTTAATATTTATTCAATAAATTGTGGAAAATAACTGTTAACAATTACTGAGGATTTTCTGGGTTTGAGAAGCTCTTAATGAAAATTTCATAGTCATCTCTTGGAAAAACAGCTATTTAAATTCAGTAGAAAGTGTGATGCAAAGAAAATAATTGAATTATTTTTTTAAATTTGCATAAGATGGAGACCAGTTGAATAAATGGTCTACTTTCTATGCTGAATACAATCCTTCAGAGACTGTTGAAGGAAAGAGATAAATGCACAGAGATTACAGTTATTGCTATAAGGCTTATGATATGAGAAAAATTCAAAAGCTAGTATGATTATTTTTAAAAAAGCCTATGCACTCCAACATTAGATAGGAAGCCCAATGACATATTTTGCTGAAGGTCTGGGTGAAATTAACAGGAACAGTTGAAGTAAGACTTGAAAGTATGAGAAGGGCTGTTTATTTCCCCTCCTTAATCTTAAAAGTGATAGATTATAGCATGATCAGAAGTATCACTAACCATGTGAGAAAAAGAAAACAGGATATGCTTTAATGTTGACATCTTTGCATCCTAAACAGTAAAGGCACGCACCACAAGATCAACAGCAGAAGGAAATTTATTCCTTCTATGTATGTATGTATGTATGTATGTATGTATATGTATGGTATTCAGCTTTGTTTGGATATTTTCCCACATCATTAGTTGTGCTTTTAAAGTTGTAGTGACGTTTTGGCAGAATCTCATCTGCCATCATCAAGCTTGTGTATTGGGTTCATCTGTGTGTCAGGCTTTGCAGCCGTTTCTGTTTTAAATTTGGTGCTAGCCTCGTGCTTTGTTAAAATGGTTTTTTTCTTCATCCTGATTAGTTGGGAGTCTTGGTCTGTGTTTATTGGTCTTGGAGTTTGCTGTGTTCTGCTTGATTGGTGTTTCTAATATGTTCTGTCTGTTTTGTAGCGTTTTTTTGTCTTGATTGGCTGGTAACATTGTGGTTCGTGTATTGGGGGCTTTTAGTGCAGCTTGGCTTCGGGTGAATGCCTGGCTATCGTTTATTAGGAAGCTAGGTTTCATCTGGGTGGCTGGTTGGGGTGTGTTTGAGCTGGAGGTATCGGGTGGGGGGGTCTGTTTGTGCCCAGGTGTTTGCTTGGCTTGTGGTGTGGAGATTTTTTTGTTTGTGAGTGCAGGCTTCCAGATAATTGACCGTCTGGTGGAGTCATTTCTTCTGTTCATGCTTTCAGGTCTTTTTTCAATCTCTATGGCTTCTCTGATAATTCTGTAGCTGGGATTTTCTATAGTGGCTAGGGTTTTGGTGCCATTGAAGTCAGTGCTATGACATGTGGCTTTCATGTGTTGGAGTAGTGAGGAAGTGTGTTCCAGCTTTTTTACTGCATTTTTGTGTTCATCCAGGTGGGTACTTATTCTTCTATTGGCCTGTCCGATGTATGTGGCAGGGCATGATGCGCAGGGGACTTCATATATGCCTTGGTTTTCCAAGTCAATTTTATCTTTATAAAGATATGCACTCACAAACAAAAAAATGTCCACACCACAAGCCAAGCAAACACCTGGGCACAAACAGACCCCCTCTGATACCTCCAGCTCAAACACACCCCACCGGCCACCCAGATGAAACTTAGCTTCCTAATAAACGATAGCCGGCCATTCACCCGAAGCCAAGCTGCGCTAAAAGCCCCCAATACACGAAACACAATGTTGCCAGCCAATCAAAACAAAAAAATGCTACAAAACAGACAGAAGATATTAGAAACACCAATCAAGCAGAGCACAGCAAACTCCAAGACCAATAAACACAGATCAAGACTCCCAACCAATCAGGATGAAGAAAAAAACATTCTAACAAAGCACGAGGCTAGCACCAAATTTAAAACAGAAATGGCTGCAAAAGCCTGACACACAGTCGAACCCAATATACAAGCCTGATGATGGCAGATGAGATTCTGCCGAAACAACGCTACAACTTTAAAAGCACAACTATAATGACGTGGGAAAATACCCGAACAAAGCTGAATACCATACATATAAATACCTGTGAAAACTTAAGAAAACACACACACACACACACACACACACATATTCGTTTGTTTTCGTAGATTTTCACGGGTACAGGTATGCAGGTCTTGGCATGTTCGGGTCAATCTTACACGGGAAAAAACCCGAACACGCCAAGACCTGCTTATATATGTATATACATATGCATATGCATATGTATATACATATACATATACATATACATATATATTGATGTCTTTTCCATTTACAAAAACATAAGAATATCTGTATGTTCCAATCTATACTTCTTCAAATTTTATAATACATTTTGCATCTTTAAAATGCATACAAGATGTTTGCACAAACAATGCATATAAATAGGAATCACATGTTAAAGCCCTATTAGGAAATTGTGTGGGGAATGTGTATGTTAGAGAAAACGTGCACAAAAATACATGCATAAAGATAAAAATGGATATAAATGTGAGCAAATTGTTCTGTTAATTTTTGGAAAGGAATAAATATCAAAGGTAAGTGAAACTGAAGTTTGCAGATTTAATCTCTTCTTAGTTCTGCGGAATTAAATGGAAAGCTAATATTTACTCACTATTTCTATAAAAGAAGTTATTTTGAGATTAAACAGGAACCAAGTACTTAACTGGCCTTGGAATATGAGCCCACAAATGAATCCAAAGCTCTGATCTCTATTCCTGTTTCCTGATTTTCAAAAAGTCAGTGTTTTAGATGATGGAAAACCCACACTAGCAAGTATAGCTTCTTTTGCATTTTAAAGGAGAAGCATTCTATTAAAAACATTATATATTTTTACCAGTTGGGTTCTAATATGAAAGGCTTCCAGATAAAAGCAAAGCCACATTTAAAATAATCAAGAATGTGATACTAAATTGTTTTTTTAATAATTATTTTCATGACAGAATGAAAGACACCCTTTATCTTACTGATATCAGTGAGTTTTCATTCAGACTTAGATTGCTCTCAAATGCTTGCAGTCAGGATTAAGACTGGGGCAAATATTCACAAAGAAAATTAGCATGAGGTAAACATCCCTTTTTGAAGCATAAATGCGTCTGCATCCTTTTAAAGGCTTGGCTCCGAAAAAGGCATTTTGTTTAATTGCCTGTGTATCTGTGTACATGCATAAACAATGTTTCTTGTGAAATTAGTAGCAAAGTGAATTGGATATGAATGCACACACAGGTTCAGACAATCAAGTAAAGTATTCACAGCTCCCAAGTGAGCCTTAGGGAGAAAGCATATGCTTTAACACTTAGAGAATGATACGTTTATTAATACTCTATACATTTATTGCTCTGAAATTGAAAAGAGGGTGCATAATTAATTTCATACCACTAGGTGGAGGTGTGAGCAGGACTTAAGTCTTTTTTTTTCCTGGCAAATCTTCAGTTTACATTGAATAAGTGATTATTATGTAGAAAGGTTATGTATGTACATTGGCAGATTTAAGATATTAATGGAAGAGATCTTTGGACAAGACCCACAAAGAGAATGAGGCATATTTATTTAAAAATTGTTTTTGAAAGTTCAATATTTAAACTATGGAAAAAGTAAATTGAATGAGGTATTCTCCTCATGAGACTATATTTTTCTTTTATTTTTATAAGCAAATGTTTTTATGGTGCCAAGACACAGCGGAATGTTGTTATCTCAGCATGCTCTAAGAAAATCCAGGCACATGATCCAAGTGGATTAAACATTTCTTCTGAACAGAAGGATATTTAGTGTGCCTGAAAAAGCTATTTTCTTGCAGGAATCTCATTTTGTTGTCAGATTAGGTCTTAGAGCTCTAGAGATTATATAATGTATGTTAAATATTGCAGGTGTTAGATCACTTCTCCTACTGAAGCCTTAATTCTTGCTCATACTGAACTGCAAAAAAAAAGTTTTGAAAGGTATACAAATTTCTGCCTTTTTTACTTTTAATAATACTTTTTCATTATCATTTTAGCCAAGATGGTTGTTTAACACCTGCCGTATTTAATCTCTAGAGCTCTGTTCCTATATAAGGAATGAAGAAATAAGGATTCATGACCAGGGCAGGAGGTTAGATTAGAAGACCTCCAAAGTCCTTTCCAGCTTCATGATTCTATTTCTACTCTGAAGCAAAATGGATGCTTTGGAATTTATCTGAACCTTTTATTTCTTTCTGCTGCCTTGTGAAATACGTGGGCAGACTTCATTTCTATTTACCAGCGCATGAGATGATACAGGTAGTCCTCAAGTTACAACCAAAATTATCACCAGAATTTTGGTTGCTAAGCAAGGTGGTTGTTAAGTGAGTCACATCCAATTTTATTACTTTTCCTCCCCCCCCCGCCTGTTAAATTTAACTGCAGTTAAATGAATCATGTGGTCGTTAAGTAAATCCCATCGACTTTGCTCATTGGAAGCCAACTGGGAAGGTCGCAAATGGGGACCACATGATTCAGGGTGCTGAAGTCATTGGAAAACATCCAAATTGGTGCGAAACACCCAAATTTTGATCACATGATCATGGGGATGCTGTGACAGTTATGAGGAACAGTTGTTTTTTGAGTGCTGTTATAACTTTTAACGGTCACTAAATGAATAGTTGTACTCAAGGAGTGCATTATAATATAATTTCCTATCTAACATAAATTCTACTATTCAATACATATGTATATATGTACATATACCTATACATATACACATACATTTTGTTTATGTGTGTGTGTGTGTGTGTGTGTGCATATGTTTTCTTAAGTTTTCGTGGGTATTTATATGTATGGTATTCAGCTTTGTAACTGAATAATCTGTAGCATTAACTTCAATGGGACCAAAACCCTAGCCACTATAGAAAACCCCAGCTACAGAATTATCAGAGAAGCCATAGAGATTGAAAAAAGACCTGAGAGCATGAATAGAAGAGATGACTCCACCAGACGGTCAACTATCTGGAAGCCTGCACTCACAAACAAAAAAATCTCCACACTACAAACCAAGCAAACACCTGGGCACAAACAGACCCCCCCTGATACCTCCAGCTCAAACACACCCCAACCAGCTATCCAGATGAAACCTAGCTTCCTAATAAATGATAGCCGGCCATTCACACGAAGCCAAGCCACACTAAAAAAACCCCAATACAGGAAACACAATGTTGCCAGCCAATCAAGACAAAAAAATGCTACAAAACAGACGAAAGATATTAGAAACACCAATCAAGCAGAGCACAGCAAACTCCAAGACCAATAAACACAGATCAAGACTCCCAACCAATCAGGATGAAGAAAAAACCATTCTAACACAGCACGAGGCTAGCACCAAATTTAAAACAGAAATGGCTGCAAAAGCCTGACACACAGATGAACCCAATACACAAGCTTGATGATGGCAGATGAGATTCTGCCGAAACATAGCTACAACTTTAAAAGCACAACTATAATGACGTGGGGAAATACCCGAACAAAGCTGAATACCATGCATGCATGCATACATACATACATACATACAGACATACAGACATACAGACATACAGACATAGACATAGACATATACATATACATATACATATACATATACATATACATATACATATACATATACATATACATACATACATACATATATATATATATATATATATATTTACGTAGATTTTCACGGGTAAAGGTATGTAGGTCTTGGTGTATTCGGGTCTTGTCCCATGTAAGATTGAGAATACCTTGGCAATGTTTAAATCTCATCCATCATCTTCAGGCTGGTGTCTTCAGCTTCGCTCTCCTGGGAGAAGTGTGTGATCGTGGCTGTTTTTCCCTTTAAACTCTAGAGTTGGCTGTGTTGTTACTTCTTGATTGGTTTGTGGAGTTGATGTATGCAGATTGGATGGCTTTTTCCTGAGACCCTGTGTGGCTGAGGTGCTGGCTGTGTCTCTCAGCCTTTGTGTTGTAATCGACCTGGGTAATGGGCTGTGTGATGACCTTCTGAGTTCTATTGTTGGACATCCTGGGTGTGGTGCTGTAATCTCCTGGGTCGTCCTCAGTTGCACTCCTGAGTTGTCTTACTCCACAAATGAGAGACACACACATCAGCACACCTCAGCCACACAGGGTCTCATCAAAAGCCATCCAATCTGCATACATCAACTCCATCAACCAATCAAGAAGTAACAACACAGCCAACTCTAGAGTTTAAAAGGGAAAAACAGCCACTATCACACACTTCTCCCAGGAGAACGAAGCTGAAGACACCAGCCTGAAGATGACGGATGAGATTTCGTCGAAACGTTGCCAAGGTATTCTCAATCTTACACGGACAAGACCCGAATACACCAAGACCTACATATATATATATATAATCACGTGTGTGTATGTTTCCCCCAAAATAAGACGGGTCTTATTTTCTTTTGAGTCCCAAAATAAGCAGTAGAGTGTCTTATTTTTTTTCCATGTATGGGAAGCCCACTTCTGCTTTTTTCCATGTATGGGAGGCCCACTTGTACACCAGTGCTGCCACTGTGATGTGAGGTGGGTGGGTTGGAGCTGCCTCATGTGCCCCACATGGGCTTACCTCAGAGCCTCCACAGCCAGGCCATCCATGCCCCAACACCTGCTTTGCCTCACAGTGGTGTCTCCAACTAACCCTGTCCAGCAGGACCCTGTGTGGCTACTAGCCCACTTCTTCTGCTTGCTTGTAGCTCCAATGAAGCAGGAGGCTGAGTGATGCGTCAGTGCCGTGGACATGAGGCAAGGCGGGAGTGGGTGGTGCCCTGCACCAACTTACCTTGGGGCCCCCACAGCCAGGTCATCCACATCCTGACACCTGCCTCACAGCTGTGGCAACAGCATGCCACTCAGTCTCCTGCTCCATTGTGGCCGCGAGCAAGCAAAAGAAATGGGCCAGCACCCACATGGACTCCTGCTGCACATGGCTGTTGGTGCTGCTGCTGTGAGGCAGTTGTCAGGTGTGAATGGCTTGGCTGTGGGAGTCCTGAGGTAAACCAGTGGAGGGGGCATGTGATAGCTCCAACCCCCCCCCCCGGCCACCTTGTGGCTATGGCACTGAGAGCAAAAAGACAGAATGAGCAGGTGGGTGGCTGTGCAGGCTCTTAACTAGGGCTTATTTTGGGGATAGCTCTTATTTTTGGACAAACGGGATATATTCTTGTAAGAGGCACTGAGGCGCTTCTGGGTTAAAAGGATTAGCTGATGGCATCACTGTTGCTGGGAGGGGAAAGAATGCCTAGTTGGTGGTTTCTTTCATGTCCCCAGCAGGAACTGGAACGAAGGACAGGACCTCCCCCTGACTCACAGCAGCATTCGGGTCTCAAAAAAGAGCTTGCTCTTGTCAAGCCAGCATCCTAAACATGTGAGTCACCATGCTCGTCAATAAGGCGTTGTACTGGCAGCAAGAAACGTAGGTTTGAGTTCACACTTCCCAGTGGGAGCTGACCAGATGACTTTGGGCTAGTCACGTTCTCACTAGAATCCCACCTCACCAGTGTTGTTGCTGTGAGGAATAGAAGGACGGACTACTATGCCTGCTTCCTTAAGACCCTGATTGAAAGCAGGATATAAATGTAACGTGTTGATTCAGTTGATTTTTATTTATTCATTATTTATTTACCAAACAAATTTATATGGCTGCCCAAACCACACACAGGTGACTCCAGGTGGCTTACAACATTAAAAATCCACAACATATAAACCCAACCCACTCTCCCATAGCAGCAGCAGCAGCAGCAGCAGCAGCACAATCCCATCAATCACTCGATCAGCTCCCCAGGATCGCTGACAAAACCACATCTTCAAAAAAGCAGCAGGGTGGAGTCCAACCATTAAAAAAAATGCCTTCCAGGTAAGAATATTGCACAGATTTAGAGAAACATTGTAGCTCAAGCGAAACTTTCTGAAAAATTTCAGGAAGAGTGAATATTTGGATCGCCCAGAAAGTATTAAGCCAAGTTGCACGCAGTGTTGCTGCTCCATTTAAATTGGCAATGAGAGGGGGAAATGCATATCCAAAATCTAAAGGGGGCACTGTTGAACTGCACAGAGAAGCAAATGCAAGAAGATTGTATTTAAATAGCTGATTGCCAGGTTTGTTGTAAATACTCAGATGTAATGAAAAATACTTTGTAAAGGTTTGCAAAGAACAGTGGGGAATATTCTCAGTTCATGTTTTTTGGTTTGATCTGATCTTAGGCAGATCTTCCTGCAGTTCGGGTGCAGGGAGGCAGAGAGAAAAAGAGGCAGCAATTTGTATTTGTATAAAAACCAGCAGAGCCCCGTAATATTTTCCTTCAGTGAGGCAAAAAAGCTCTAATATAAAGCAATCATATTTGGAAGAGTCAGGAGCCCCATTCAAGGATTTAGTATCTGGAATGTTTATTTAATATCTGGAATGATTCCCAGCCATCCAGGTCATGGTTGTCCCAAAGGTGCTTTTTCAAGAAGCAACTTGACTTTCTTTGTTTTTTTCCTTGAACATGTTTTGCTTCTCATCCAAGAAACTTCTTCAGTCCTCACTGAAGAAGCTTCTTGGATGAAAAGCAAAACATGTTCAAGGAAAAAAAACAAAGAAAGTCAAGTTGCTTCTTGAAAAAGCACCTTCGGGATTCCTGGTAATCCCACTCCATCAACCACATCCTGTAGATCAGGGGACTTCAAACTTGACAGCTTTAAGACTTGTGGACTTCAGCTCCCAGAATTCCTCCTCCAGTCATGTTAGCTCAGGAATTCTGGGACTTGAAGTCCACAAGTCTTAAACTTGCCAAGTTTAAAGATCCTTGCTGTAGATGCTCACATGTTGACCTAAACGTTTGGAGGTTGAAATGTGTGATTACCTGCAGGCAGTCAGTTGGGCTCAAGGGACATTGTAGCGCTGGAATGCTCTTGTAGTGAGAGTTTGGTGTTCTGTAATACAGATAGTCCTTGACTTACGACCACAATTGAGCCCAACGTTTATGTTGCTAAGTAAGAAATTGGTGAAGTGAATTTTGCCCCGTTTTATGACTTTTCTTGCCACATTTGTTAACTGAATCACTGCAGTTGTTAAATCAGCAACACAGTTAAGTGTTGTTAAGTGAATCTGGTTTCCCCATTGACATTACTCTTCAGAAGGTTGCAAAAGGTGATAGCATGACCCTGGGACACTGCATCGTCATAAATATGAGTCAGTTGTCAAGCATATAAATATAAATCACATGACCATGAGCATGCTGCAATGGTCCTAAGTGTGAAAAATGAGTCACTTTTTTTTCAGTGTCGTTGTAACTTTGAACTGTCACTAAATGAACTGCTGTAAGTCGAGGACTACCTATATTGTGGAGCAACAGTGTAATGCAGAATGTTGACTTAAGATTTCAGAGACCCAGCTTCAAATATCCTGTGAGTCATGAATATATTTGCTGAATGACCCATGAGCCATGCCTTATCATAAAGATAAAATAGCAATGGATGATATTTATGCAGTCCTAAATTCCCTGAAAAGAATGCACAGGATTAGAATAAAATGAAAATATAAAATGGAATAAGCATAGAATAAGAGTCAAAGAGTATTTAAGGTTAACTCAACACCCCTAAAATAGTTGATAAAAGTACTAATAACTGTTACTGATTTAAATTGCTATTTGCTTTTTAATTTCATTTTCTTGTTTGTTTGATTTATATCTCACCTTTGCTTCAGGACCTCAGCATGGTGTCCATAGCACTTTCTGTTTTTACCCACAATAATTTCCACAAGTGGTAAAATGAGTGTGATGACCCGGGGCATGGCACAAAGGCAACACAGTCAGATAATCAATAAGAGTCCCTTTCTTAGCTCCAACTTTGCCCCAATACCCAGGTTAACTCTCCCAGGAACAGCTTTAACTGCAGATAATCAAGTCCAAAACATGGTCAACAAAAACTGTAACTATAAGACCAATCAAGCCAAAATGAGGTAATTAGTTTGGCAGGGCAGGAGCAAGAATTCCAAGCACGGCAAAACTCACACGGTTGGGAAGATGCCAGGAACACAGATAAGCAAAGTCAACACAAGATAAAGTCACGTTTGTTCCCAGCAGCTGCCGCAGTCAGCATTCAGTTCTTTTAAACTCTCATTCCCAGGTGTGGATAATGAAGGGAATCAGAGGCCTTTCCTCCCCCGTAAGCCACGTTGCTCTCTTCTCCGTTCCTCGCTGCATGCCCTAGGATGAAGAGTGGGTGGGCCTGGGTGCTTTTTCAAGAGACAGCTTGACTTTGAACTTACTCTCCCTCGTTCTATCACTCCCCTCCTCTGCCCAGCCGGACTTTGCCCTTCATTTTAAGAAAAGTCATATTAACGGAATGCAACACAATCCATTAGGGAGAAGTTCCCTGAAGATGGTCTCCAGCATGAGTCTTGCCCCTGTGACTGACCCAGATTGGATCCTACAACATTATCCTGGGGCACGTATGTTTGCTTTTATTCATAACTGTCATGTTGCCATCTGCTGGCAACTTCCCACCCAATAATCTCAGGAAAGCAGTTAAGGCAGAATGGGACAACTCGCCTCAGCCAATTCACCATGGTCAGCTAACTTTAGAACAACTTGCCATGGCCAACTTGCCACAGGAAAATCCACTGCGGGACATTTCAACAATTCAGTTTAATTATTTAAAATAATTGTAAAAATTATTTTAATTTTTGTCATTCACATTTTATTTTGTCCCTCTTTTGGCATCCTTTCTTTAATGATTTTATTTGACTATTTCTATGATATTAGTGTAACTCTTGTCCCGTGGCAAGTTGGCCATGGTGAGTTGTCCCATGGTGGCAAGTTGGTCTCAGCAAGATGGTGATGGCAAGTTGTCACAGTCTCCGTAAAAGGACCACCTATCTCAATTAGAAGCAAAGAAAGTCCACTCTATATCCCAATTCCTAACAGCCTTGGAAAACCTTTCCCAATGCTGGTATTGATTTTCTCAGAATTCCTAGTCTTCATTGTTTCGGGCACATTCTGTATATCTGCAGAACGAGTTGGATCATTTAAAAAAAGCCATCTGGATGGAGATTATTTGTTGCTGGGAGAAAAATAAAGCATTATCTTGAATACACTTTCAGAAAATACGTTTCTTGAGTCCCTAAAGCACTATTAAGACTACTTTGTATTTTGAGAGCTGTTTGTAGTTTTGTTGCAGCAGACTAAACATGGCTATCCCTCTGAAACAGCAATGTTTATAACAGCGGCAGATTTCACATTGTATGACGCAGCTTGCATGAGAGTGTTTACTAATTGAAATATATATACACACACACACACACACACACACACACACTGTCTGTGTGTGTGTGTGTGTGTGTTCAAGATCACTCTAATATTGAATAAGTAGAGAAGAGGAAGGCTATTTTGGTTCTTGGGGTAAGGAGAGGAAAGCTGAACACGGACGCACAGCAGAATTGAGCGTTGAAAAGGATTTTTCAATTTATCAGGATTAGCATGTAGCACTTGCAGTGACAGGTGTTTCCTTTATGCCTTGTCCAAAGTCTGGGAAGTAGTTTGTCATTAAGTACTGCATTCAGTGTGTATCTCAATTTCAATATAACTGGAGGGCCCAAGGCTTTGTTAGGTCCTTGTTTTTACATCTGACCTCGGCCAGCTGGAATCCATTGTCTTTAGCGTAATGTAACAGCTGACATAACATAACGGGTATCAAGCTGAAAAGCCAAAGCAGCCTGGTGAACTGATGAAAATGAGGGGGCAAAAGGAATGGAGAGGTTGGGACGGGTATTACAGCACCCTGACTCAAAAGTGGAGAGCTGCTTTCTGTTTTCCCTGGGGGAATTAGCCAGGAAATAAAGAGATGAGCCTGATGATGCTCTGTTTGCAATTGATTACATATGATAGACTACCAGGGGCAGGTTTGGGCTTGCCAGCTGTCACTTGCTGGTAGCTATTGAATTGCTTCAAGTGGCTCCTGGGGGAGATGAGTCTGCAATTGCAGGTGTTGTGGGATTGCATAACTGCAGTGAATACTGATGGGCTGATTTCAGAGGATACGTGGAATAAATGCATTCGATGTTTTATTTTCTAATAGGCAACAGGCAAAATCCACCCCCTGCTTTTAATTCTTTAAAAAAATAATAAAGTGGCTTGATTTCTTAAGACACCTTTGAGAAGTATCCATGGAAAGGGGCTGATGCATTTTTAGTTCTAATCAGATTTTTTAAGGGAAACAATGTTCCAATTCCATGTTTTGCTTGTAAATCAGATTTAAGGTCCAGATATGGGTCTCCCAGGAGAGAGTTTATTGGGGAGGGGTGACTCTCCTATTAAACTTTTTATGCAAAAGTCCTCACATGTTACTCCTGGTTACTCAGTTCTGCTCTGCTCAGAACTCAAGACCAGTCAGTCATTGTTTTTTCCTATGTTAATCTAATACAGCAGTTCAGAACTTGAATAGGATTTGCACATCACATGGTGTCTGCCTGGATTTACTGTATAAATGGGGCATAGTATCCTCCCTTCAGTGTGGCTACTGGGTCCCATGTCAATGGATAGATCATATTGTAACCAGCTGTAAGCTGAGGACATATCTGATTTTCAGGATCTGATTTTCTCAGATAAATGATGCTGCACTTCAATGGTTAGATGGCCTGGTGCAGTGGCCCCCCTGCCTTTTGGTCACCATTGACTGGTTTCATGGAGGGAGGTCTTCTGCGGACCAGAGGGGACGTGCTTTCATGTGCTGCCCGCATCCCACAGATGGGGCTTCGTTTATTTCTGCGGCCCAGTTTCTGCCATGCTGTGGACTGATGACGGCCCACAGACCGAGAGTTTGGGACCCCTGGCCTAGTTATTGGTTTCTGAATATGTATCCTTTTATCATTCATATTTTACAGGTAGTGCTTGATTTACGACCATAATTGACTCCAAAATTTCTGTTGCTAAATTAGACATTTGTCAAGTGAGTTTTGCTCCATTTTACGACCTTTCTTGCCACAGTTATTAAATGAATCACTGCAGTTATTAAGTTAGTAACAAGGTTGTTAATTGAATCTGGCTTCCCCTTTATGACCTTTGCTTGTCAGAAGGTCATAAAAGGTGATCCATGAACCTGGGACACTGCGATGGTCATAAATATGAATGAATTGCTAAACATCTGAATTTTGATTATGTGACCATGAGGATGCTATAGGGGTCATAATGTGAAAAATGGTCACACGTCACTTTTTTCAATGCTGTTGTAACTTTGAATGATCACTACATGAACATGTTTTAAGTTGAGGGCTATCTGTTTGTAATTTAGGTAAAATGTTTATATATATTGTAAGTCCAGGCATGTTACACCATATGCTAAATAAATAAATCTAATACACATTTTGAAAGTTCATAGGATCAGATATGAAGGTATTTCCAATCTCATGATTTCTAGTTGAAGTTCTCATCTCTTTCTACCATAAATTCATGGAGAATCTGGACATTGTCATAGTCAACTTGCATAACTTGCATTTTGTTCATATTTTTCTCATCTTTTACCTTACTATGGAAAATTCAGTAAGGAGGGTAACATTAGTGTAACAGCATAATATTTTTGCAAGTATTAATAGGAAAATATCCCATTGTTGTCCAGGAAAAGGACTTTCCTTGGGGAACATATTTTTCCTCTCTTTTCCTATCCTTACCCCTGCTTTTTGGGTTATTGAATAATTTTGTATCTAGCACAGTAAACACTGTAATCTGTTTTGCTTTCTCTCCTCTACTTTTTGTTGCAAAACATTTAAAGGAAAGAACTTGTTTTGTTTAGCAATTTCCCTTGCCATCTTTCTCTACAAAGTTTTGAGCAAATAAATTACTTCCTGAGCATTCCTTCTGTCTTGAAAAGAACAAGTTTCCTGATCTTCCACTACAACTGGTCACTTACTAGAAGATACTTCTATTCTGTTGTTTTTCCTTTCCTGTTTTAAATTAGTCAGTTTTCATTTATAGTAACTAAATTATTGGCCATGATTTTGGCGGAGGAAGAGATTGAATTAATCTAGGAAATGCATTTTGTTGAATTTA